>CATIWQ010096114.1:0-14358 GCA_949673415.1 Euphorbia schlechtendalii | reverse complement strand
TGATGTTGGCAAAAATTGTTACAGCTGGTACCTCTTTGTGTAGGCGGTCTTCTAGGCTCCTTTATCATGGTTTACTCCTAGATAATAACTTCAGATTCGGCAAAGCCTCCTGCGGGGTCTCCGGGGCTGCCTTGGCAACCGCATTTTTTGGTTTTTCAACATGCTTCAGCGGCCTTTCAGCCACCCGCTTATTATTACGTCTAAAATTCAGGTACGACTTTTTCCATTTTTTGCTTGATATTTGGGTAACAAATCAGCCATTAAAGTCTTTTTTTGAAGATCATTGGGAGATGAATGCAATGAAGTCTAAATCAATTAGTAAAGTATGCATCAATGTGATATGTATTACGAATTATGGCAGGCAGCTATGGCTTAGAAGGCTTCATCTGTTCAAACGGCAGCGTTCCTTGGAGAAAGCGGTTGATTTTTTTGAGCCTCACATCCATTTTCCCTCCCTCGACCAGCGTTGATTCTCTTGAGGAGCAGGTTTTGCAGAATTCTCGCCTTCTATTAATCGTTTCTTATGGAATTTCGGGCCGAGAAAGGCTTTTTTTACGAAAATGGTAGCTGGCCGATCCCACCTTTATCGTTCAATCTAATTTGGAACACTAGCATGCTCCCCCATATATGTTTCTTTCTTGGCTTTTGTTCTATAGGAGACTACCGACAAAATACTTCCTCTTTGGGAAGGGTTGTGCATCTTTGTTGGATTCCAGATATCTGTTTTTCCAAGAGAATGAGTCCCTTGAACACATGCTCATTATCTGTAATGATAGTTGGCTTGTTATTGTAAGGCTCTCAAATGGCTTGGAGTCTTGGCTCCTATCCCTGGCCAAGCCTATGACTTCTTATTGATTTGGCGGTCTCTTTTCTTTTCGAGTATCAAGAAAGATGATTTTGCAACGACGGTTTGTTTCTCTATAGCATGTATCATTTAGAAAAGATGAAACAAATTTTTCTTCGAGGGAACCTATGGAAATGATGATCTATTAGTAGCTAACATCCATCATTGTTGTCTATTTTTTAAGATTAGGAACAAGCTTATTTCTTTTTTAGCTTCGAACCTTATAATCGATCCGACCATTGTTTGTACATGACAACTTTGTAATTATTTGAGCGATTCTCGCTTTGTGACACGCTCTCTTTATTAATATGCGGTTGGGTGCATTGTAGGCAAGCGGGGGTGCAAACTTAGTTGGGATGCCTGCCTCGAATATGCATTCAACCTCTTCTCTATAAAAAATTATTTTACATAAACAATTTTTGGCCAAATACATAATTTGCACCCCGAAGTTGGCAAAAAAAAGTCATGTGTCACTCCAACTTTTCCTTGTACAAATTAATATCCCAATATTGGCAAAAATGTGCACCATAACCCCCCATCATAGACTTGCCCACCCTCAAATTGGAGAGTGTGCTACACTCGCCTGACATGGCATACATATGTCAAAAAGTAGAAAAGTCAATCCGATAAACTCTTGACATGTGTCATAGACCTAAAAAACATTCAACAAAGTCCTTACAAAGTTTCATTTAAATCCCTCCTTAATTTTATTTTCCATTAACACCATCTTCCCCCAAGTCTTGACTCAAATAAGGACAATACAGACCCAATGAAAAATATTGAATACTATAATTCAGTCGCTGAGCAGAACCCACTCAATTTTGGAATTATGGGGATTTCTTGGATGTTTTTGATATTACAAATACGCTGTCAGATTGAAACTTATTTGGTCGGTTCACCAAACTTTTAATCGGATAAAATCATAAATTTTGTCAAGAATGAGAATTTTATTTGAAGTGAAAAAACAAGCGAGTTATTCCATATGTTTACCAGTTTCGTTTTGGTGAAATAAATAACAAAAATGTCAATAGACATAATATTTGGGTAGTATCCATGTCTAAAAGACATGTTTTTTCAAGTTTTAGTTGTGTCCAACAAACACATTGTTTGGGTCCAAAATTCATTTTTCTAATGAATTTTTCCAAAGATGCGTGGGTTCAAGAATAAAAAAATTTTGAGCTGACCTAATAGCTCGATCCTAGCTCGGGGCACTGTCCAAGGACCCCGCCAGGGGCTGCTCCCCTCAAACCCCGCACCCTAGGGCGCTGCTCCCGGGCCCCCAAATCATAACAGAGTATGAACAAGTATGCACTCCGCACTCTCCTGACTTGTTCGAAGAAATGTCATGATTGCATTGGCCAAGCTAGTCGATCCAATTACACTAAACTCAAGTGCTGCATTTTCTAAAAACAACTCCACTACCCATCTGTCCATCTTCCTTTTCAAGGTTTCTTTCTTGTATTTGTTCCGAATTTGGAATATTTTCTTCATTGGTTCATGATTGATCTTCGTTTTCAACTTGTTTAGCAGTGTTTTCATATGGAACGATCAATGCTCGATGAAATGTCTGGATCAGGCGCATTCAAGAGAACTACGTCAACGTTTCGTAATTTGATCTCAAAAGATCCCAATTCTCTGTTTCCACCGAAATCTGGAAGATATCATCTTTATATTTCGTATGGTTGCCCTTGGGCTTCCAGGTGCCTTGCTTACTTGAAGATTAAAGGACTCGAAAAAGCCATCTCTTTCTTGATATTGTAATCTGTTCTAAATGTCCCCTTTGTTAATTTTGAACGAATTTGATTCTCAATCCCTAAAATTCTTGTTTTGATTTTGAGAAATAACCTAATTGAGTTCAATTCTTACTACTCATTGGTTGCCATAAACACTTTTATGTTCTACTTGTATGTCAAAATTGAAATTTGGCAAAGAGTATGAAAACGAAATCATAATTGTGTTTGTGTGTCTGAAGTTTGTCTCAGAAACGGGGAAACTTAAGGTCAAAATTTCTTAATTGAAATAGTTCAGGGGTTAACAAGTAGAGGATGAGATTGTAGAGATTAGTTTAAATTATTTATTAAATGGATAATGATATAAACATTATTTCTTTTTTTATTTTTTTTATCAAACATTTAACTCACTCTCCTTCAAATATCAAATTACGACATGTCAGCAGCCATGTCACGATTAGGGGGTTATGTTGAACAGAAATGTCAACATCGGGGTGTTATAAGTTATACAAAGGAAATGTTGGAGTGGTACATGATTTGTTTTGCCAATTTGGGGTGCAAACTATGTATTTGGCCTTCATTTTTAAATCTTATTTAGCTAATAAAATATTAATATTTATAAGACATAATGCGTAGTTTGTCCCTTGAACTTGGTCTGAAAAGCCAAATGACCCCAGAACTTCAAAAAGCACCCTGTCACCCCCCTGAACTTAAAAAAATGCACCAGTTTTCCCCTTCAACTTGTAAAAAACGCACCAATTTATCCCTGATTATCACGTGTCAACTTATGTGAAGGTGACATGTGGCATTTAGGGGCAAATTGATACTTTTTTACAAGTTGAGGGGGTAACCAAGTGCTTTTTAAAGTTCAGGGGATCATTTCACTTTTGAAGCAAAGTTCATGGGATATATCATGCATTAACCCTATTTATAATATATATCAATAAACTAATCATCATTTCTTCCCAATTATTTTGCTTCCCTTATACACAATAGCATTTGGTCATGGAATCCCAATTTAATCGCATCATCAATATTTCATACCTACTATAACTATCATATGCTTGTACTTCCTTCTTCACCCTCATAGTTTATAAAATGATTAATGCTATGGGGCAATTTTTTGGCCAAATTGTTTATTGTGGGCTCAACTTACAACCCCACATTTCTTGAATTCTCCAAAAAGGTGGTGATCACTAAATCAAAATCTAATTCAACTATTTTAAAAAAGCAAATTAAAAACTCTACTTTGTTGCTGTAATCAATGAAAGTATATCAAAATATTTAAAGGTGTAATAGAATAAAATGGGAAACGTAAAATAGTGTAATAAAATAAAATGGGAAATGCTTGACTTTGTTTAGTTCAACTCTTTTTTAATGAAACTGGGGAGGAGGAAATATCAGGGGATGGCACCCAGACGACGAAACCTGACCCCCACTTTATTAAGAACTAAAAAGAAAAATCCAAACAACAAATCCAAAAGAAAAGAAAATAAATGAACTGATATAGTTCCCAGCCACTCAAATCATAAAAAAACAAATCTAAACAAAAAGGCGGACTAACATCCACCACAAATCTTGTTGAGTCTTCCAAAACGGGCTAAGGCATCCTCAACTTGATTTCCTCCATGGTAGATATGGGAGAAAACCACATGCACTGAACACATTTGGTTAAGACAAGAATGATAGATAGAGTTAGGGTTTTGGAATCTCAATCACAGGAAACGTGAATGAGTGTTCTGATATTATTGAATATATATACAGCTATACAATAATTTATTATATAGGAATACAAAACTAAGAAGGAAAAGGTCTCTATTCCTAATTACAATCCTAATCACATTCTAATATTTATCACCTCCCCCCCCACAAGTTGGGTGGGCTGGTGAACCACAGCTAACTTGTCACGAAGTAGGAGGAACCGATGACGAGATAGTGGCTTCGTAAGAACATCAGTAACTTGATCTTCAGTGGAGATGTGATGAATAAGCAGTGCCTTAGAAGCTACGCGCTCTCGAACAAAATGAAAATCCAGCTCTAGATGCTTTGTCCGGGAATGGAATATCGGATTCGCCGTAAGATAAGTCGCGCTAAGGTTGTCACACCATAGTGTCGGTGAATGGGCAACTGGAAACCCAATCTCGCGTAGAAGTAACTCAATCCATGCCATCTCGGAAGTGGTATTAGCAACTGCCCTGTATTCAGCCTCTGTAGAGGACCTAGAGACTGTATGTTGTTTCTTGGACGTCCAAGAGATTAGATTTGTCCCATGAAAAATACAATAGTATGTCGTTGATCGGCGGTCCAAAGAATCTCCACCCCAATTTGAATCCGAAAAACCTTGCAAAGTCACACCTAATTGTTGCGAGTATTGCAGGCCGTGACTCGAAGTGCCTTGAAGGTATCGCAGAATTCGCTTGAGTGCTTGCCAACTATCAATAGACGGAGAGTTCATAGATTGTGCGACTTTGGTTACTGAGAACGTGATATCAGGCTGTGTAAAGGTAAGATATTGAAGTCCACCCACCAAACTACAAAAATGCGTCACGTCATCATATTTCTCGAAGTCACGGACAGTGGACTTGACAATTGTAGCAGGTGTGGACACCGGTTTAGCCACTATCATATTAGCTCTAGTCAAGAGGTCTTGCACATACTTTCTTTGAGACAAGAACAATCGCCCATTTGAATGAGAAAATTCAATACCCAAAAATTAATGAACCGGTCCCAAATCTTTAATTGTAAAGCGAGACTGCAAAAATGAAAAATGAAAACAACTGCGCGCCCTGACCAGTATCATTTCCAAGTACCAAAATATCATCGACATAAATTAAAAAGAACAAGATACAAGAGCCACGACGAAGATAATAAAGAGAAACATAAGCACGGGAGCTTTTAAAGCCGTATTCCTGCAATGACTGTGTAAGTTTATGATGCCACATACGAGGGGACTGTTTAAGTCCATAAAGTGACTTCCGAAGTCGACAAACATGAGTGGGACAGCTTTTATCAACAAATCTCGGTGGTTGGACCATAAAGACCGGCGTGTCAAGATCACCATGTAAGAACGCATTAAACACATCTAAATGATTAATGAACCATGAGTGACTTACTGCTAGGGAAAGTAAAAGTCGAATGGTAACAGGTTTAATGACTGGACTAAAGGTGTCATTGAAATCCATACCAGGTCGTTGATGAAACCCCTTCGCAACCAGGTGTGCTTTGTAACGATCGACCGTACCATCAACCTTTAACTTTGTTTTGAATACCCATTTGCATCCAACAACGTTTGAGGCCTCCCGAGGTGGAACAAGCTCCTAAGTTCCATTTTGTATCAAGGCCGAATACTCATCAGACATAGCAGCTCGCCAATGAGAGAATTTCATAGCTTCCGAATGACTAGTAGGATCAGCCGCTATGGTTGTGGCATACATGGCCCTTGGCCCACACCTGGATGCTTGTACATGAGATAGACAGCGGGCCGTGTGAGTCGGGATACCCTGCTGACCCGATGGTTGTTCACTCTGTTGAAAGTCAACTGCAAGAGATAGGCCTGGAGAAAGTGGCTCGGTTTGGGCATAGAGTTCAGAAAGTGACTTTATTTTTCGAGGTGGTGAGGAGCTAGGTGGTGATTGTGGGGATCGTGGTAGGGACAGTGGTGTATGGCTTATTGGGGAAGGTAGATTTGTTGGTAACGGTGGGGTTGTCGTGGGTGGTGATTGGTGGTTAGGGCTCGGCTCATGGGAGGAAAGTAAATGTGGATAAAGTGTCATCGTCGATGGTGGTGAGACGGGTAATGGATCATGCATAGCAGGTTTCACAATATCCGAATAAGGGAACACCTGCTCATCAAACAAAACATGATGTGAGACGAAGAATTTATTAGTGAACGGATCGAAACAACGGTACCCTTTATGAACTCGACTATAACCAACAAAGACACAGCGATGAGAACAAAAATCGAGTTTATTCAAATTGTAAGGACTCAACCAAGGATAACATAGATAGCCGAAAACACGTAAAGATAAATAATCAGGTGAATCATTGAATAAAATACGAAAAGGACAATCAAACTCGAGAACACTTGTAGGTATACGATTAATCAGAAAGGTAGTAGTGTCAAATGAATACGACCAAAATTGCATAGGTAAATTTGCACGATGAAGTAAAGCAAGACCCGTTTCAACCACATGACGTTGTTTGCGTTCAGCGTTCCCATTTTGTTCAAGTGTATATGGGCACGAAATCTGAAATTGGATGCCATGCTGTTGAAGGTATTTTTGAATGGGTTTAAATTCCCCTCCTCCATCAGATTGAAAGCACTTAATAAGTCGTCCAAAAAATTTCTCAACTGTTGTGCGAAAACGGATAAAAATAGCGAGAGCATCAGATTTATATTCCATAAAATATATCCAACTATATTTGCTGTAATGATCATAAAATAAAATATAGTATGAATAACCATCATGTGATTGAATCAGGGCCGGACCCCAAACATCAGAACAAATTAAATCCAAAGGACCAGAAACAACAGACTCGGAGATAGAAAACGGTAAACGATGACTTTTACTAACGGAACAATCCGGACACAAATGACTCTTTGACAACTGATCTAAACACTGAATATTATTCTGAGGAAGGACTCTACTAACTATTGGAAAGGAAGGATGCCCAATTCGCTCGTGCCACATAGTCAAGGAGGTAGCATGAGACCGAACTAGAGTGCGAGGCATAGGTGCCAATGTGTAAAGACCATCCTTATTCTAGCCTCGAAGTATCACCTATTTCGAAAGAATGTCCTTCACAACAAAGAAATCATTAAAGAATTCAACAGAAACATCATTAGTTTTAGTAAGTGCCTTGACTAAAATCAGATTTGAATTGGATTGAGGGACATGCAAGACATTATTTAAATTTAACGATGTATAAGGAACAAAGGAAGACACAACATGATGAATACAAAGTTCAGAACCATTACCTAACTGAACCTCTTCCGACTTGGAATACTTAGAGTGAAGATGCAGGTTTCCCAAATCGGAGGTAAGGTGATGCGTAGCCCCACTATCCATGATCCAAGATTGTTCGGTAGGGTTAACGGTGGTAAAGTTTGATACGGGTGAGGGTCGAGGATTGTTGAGTCTAGGTGAGGGGCATTATCTCGAATAATGGCCAATTCCCATGCAATTATGACAAACTAAAGAGGAAACATCCATCGGAGCCGATTGAGAGATAGACGCATGAGCCGGTGGCATAGGAAGCAAACTAGAATCGTAAGTTGGTGCGATTGAAAGATTCTGACCTGGAGGATGGTGGCCAGAGGTTTACTGCCCATAACTCCACTACTGACCTGAGGCTCTTGAAAAAACATGAGGGTGGTGTGAAGTTTGGAACTGCTACCTGCCACGCCCTCTACCATGCCCACCATTGTGTTGGGAATGAGTAACATGGGTGGAGATGTGGTTTAAATCTTCGACGGGGCTTTTGTCCCTGCGCAATTATCTTTCCTTGATGAGTAAAAGACCAAAAAGATCATCATAGGATATTGCGGTCATACGGGCTTCAAGGGACCTACAAAAATCTTGATAAAGACTATTCGAGCCACCTAAGCCATCTAATATAGCATCAACCAAGTCTTCCATTGAAATATTCGTATATTGGAACGAGACAAGTCTATCAAAAATCAATTTTGCATGTTGCATATATTAGGTTATGGTTTCGTTACCTTTCTTGAGGGAGTGCAATTGTTGTTTAAGGTCATGAACCTGAGCTCTAGACCCGGATGCATAGGTGGTTTCAAGTTTCGTCCATGCTTCGTGAGCCGACTGTACACCAACCACTTGAGGGAGAATCGAGGGTGAAATCGAGTTGAGTAACCAACTCAGAATCTGCTGATCTTGGCGCTTCCAGAGTAGATACGCAGGGTTTGGCGAGTTGTCCGACATGATTTCGGCAGGAATCGAGGTCGTACCATCAACGAATTTCACTAGATCACAGCCAGCCAACATCGGAATAATCAATGTTTTCCATAAAACGTAATTACCGAAGGCTAGTTTGAGAGGTAACTGATGAGAGACAGAAGGTTGGAAGGTTGCAGTGGAAGAGAGTTGAGCAGCAGCTGTTTCTAAGGAAGATGCCGAGGTAAGGACAGCAGCAGTTGCAGAAGCCATAATGATCGGGAAAAAAAAGAAAGGAAGCAAAGCTGACGGTGAGAGTAAAGGAGGGAGGCGGCAGTAGTTTTGCCTTAGAATAGCTCTGACACCATGATAGATAGAGCTAGGGTTTTGGAATCTCAATCATAGAAAACGTGAATGTGTGTTCTGATATTATTCAGTATATATAGTGTATAGTAATATACTATATAGGAATACAATACTAATTAGGAAAAGGTCTCTATTCCTAATTACAATCCTAATCACATTATAATATCTATCAATAAAGCTCATCTTGTTGCAAAAGGGCTTTCATCAATGACGGCCTAGATTTGATTTTCATGACACATTCAATCTGGTGATTAAGCCGACTACTATACGAATATTTTTGTCTCTTGCCACATCTTTTCACTGGGCCATTACTCATCTTGATGTCTCTAATGCATTCTTACATAGAGATTTAGATAAACAATGTTTATGATTCAGCCACCAGGGTTTTGTTGATCCATAGCATCCTCATCATGTTTATCGACAAAGTCATACCTTTAGCATATAGAAATGTATTTATAGATACTAAAATTTAACAAGAGAATAAATAAATAGTGTAATCAAGATAATAAAATCATCCACCTGGAGCAGTATATCCGAATGCACATGTTCAATCCCATAAATTAATACAAATGAATAAAGGAAGAGTAAATTTGCTTAATAAACTATTGAAATGAAGTTTGAGTTCAATAAAATAAAAGCCAATAATACTGCTATCAGAGCTTAAAAGCTTTTAAGGGATTGTGATTGGGTATGTTTAGATGTATGTTTGTGAGAGAAAAAAATTAATGCAAGCACAAAGAGAAATCTTAGTGGTTCGTGTTAGGCGTGCCCTAGTTCTAGACATGTGTTATTGATATGTAATAGACGAGTTACATTTTATGTTACATTTTAAAGGCATTAATCTTTTCTATTATATATCTTGTGCTATATTTAGATTAGAGTATCCGTTGATAATTAATAAATCATAAATGTCCCAAGTCTGTTTTAATTATGGGAATGAATAAAACCATAGGTTTGTATGTTGGTTGATTTATTTGAGAAATAAATCATGAACATAGGCACATGTTGAGAACATGGGGCTGGACCGATCCACATAGCAAGGTCACATGGTTGTATGTCATAGACAACTTGCTAGGTTGTTGTCCTTAGACTTGATTTCAACTTATTATTAATATGGAATTGAATATGTTGTCTCATATTACTAACAGATCCTTAAATATTTGGATTACAAGTACGAGTATGCTCGACATATTTCATGACCATGTGAGTAGTAGTGTTAAAGTGATAGAATTGCCATTCGGTTTGCAAATCGAATTGAATCACTGGCCACTTGATGAATGAAAGGGATTAAGACATTTCCAAATGAGTTGAGAACTTATTTGAAAGAATCATTTCATTCTAGATCAAGAAATATTATGAACTGTTAGAGAGGGTGACGGTACCATGCCTCTGTTCATTATATCGATGTCAATAGGGCAAAGGAATTTGTGAGATAACTACTGGGGCAAAGGACTTTGTGAGATAACTACTAGGGCAATGTGTCTTTTAAGTCGGCTGTATTCTGTCTCAATTGGGGCTGTAATGGTTTGCTAGAATCCGCTTACAGTCTATGGGTAAAGCCCATTGCCAACATATGGATAGACCCAAAGGATCGTGCGCTTGGAATCACTGATTCGAGATTTCTTGTACATGTAATGTTACAAGACATGATGAAAGAGTGATTATTAATTATTTGACATATGAAGTCAATTCAATTAAACAATCTTTACAACACAAGAAATATTTAATTTGAATTAAATGGTATAATATAAAGTTATTTATGTTATTCATTGAATTGTTGAATTGGAAATTTATAAAGTTGACAATTAAAATAAATTTAAGGAATTAAATCTATAGATTTAATTATTAAATAGTTCTTTTAATTGTGGTCAATTTATAGATAATCCTAACCTAATCCTAATTGAAATTGGATAGGCATTACATGGCTAATTAAAATCAAGGGGAATTATAAGGAGTACATTGTAATTAGATTTATTTTAATTAATAATTAAACCAGCGTTAATTAATAAGTTTATCTTTTTATAGTTTTGATATTATACTTTTACGTTATTTATATAAGCAGGGCATTCCTCTCTTCTTACTCCTTTTGAGCTTTCTGCAACTCACGACACTGTCATATCTTACTCTCTCTTGCCGATCTTAGCCTTTCACTTTCCATTGTTACTCTATTTCTCTCCGTCATTCTACCATTTCTAGTTTTCATCGTTGTTCATCTATCTTTTTCGATTTCAATTTTTATGGATTTAACTCGTAAGTTACGATTTGATTTATTTTCTTCTGATTTCGATTTCTCCATTATTCTTTTAGGTTTTGAATCTCGAATTTGAGTATGTTTTGTGAATTTTTTGTTCTCGATTTTATGTATGTATGGAAATTGTGGAACTTTAGAATATGCCCGTAAGGTGTTTGATGAAATGACTTAGTGAGATTTTGTGCTAGAGAATTATATTATGGATGTTTATGCATAATATAGTGTATGAATTGAATGGATCATGAGTTTTTTTTATTCCGATTTGTCCTTGTTTATTTCGAGTTTCGATTAGATATAACTGATTTTTATACATTTTTTAATTCTTTTTAGTTTCAATTTTCAAAATGGATATATTGAACTTCAATCAATTAGAGTGTTTGTAAAATCTGATCCCATCAATATGGGAAAATACTATTATAAGGCTAGGTTTTTAAACTATCAAAAGAACAATCAACAATTAATTGGTAGAATGGCAAACAATGCTTCAAACCTTAGATAACAATATCGCAATTTGCAAGACGGAGAGCTTGTCCCACATGCCTTTTTCTACTATAGTAGTAGAGAAGTCCACATATCAGTTTCTTTATTTTGTACACTTTTTCTTTGTTCTGTCAATGAAAACATAGTTGAAAAAAACAAGAGTTTAAAGTGATGTTGGAACTATTAATTCTGATAGAAAGAACACACAACAACTTCGTATTAATTCACAAGCTTGAAGATCATATTTTATATAGAAGTACGAGGAGAGTAGTTTTTTGAATCAGGGTTTAGCTAGATATAGTATGGAGCATTCATTTCATGATATGAGATCTATTTTCTGCACTTTGGCATCACACACCACACATCTGTGCTCAAAACCATTGACTGCCCTACTTACTTTAACACAACAAGTGGCACACTATAGTTAGTGCTTGCATGGAGGTTGCTGGTGATGATAAATATGGTTTTTATTATTTAATTTTGATCAATTATATCTTTTTTAGTTTTGGTATAATATATATTATATATGTTTTTTGTTGCTTATAGATACATTATACTTGTTGTTTTCTTGTTGTAATTGTTCATAATATTCTTTTTTAAACTAGTAATTATATCTATATGTGTTTTGTTGTTATTTAGCTTTGATATAATAAATTTTATATCTTTTTTGTATTTGGTATAATGTGTATTATGCCTGTTTATTTTATTGTTGTAATGATTTTTTTGTTTATTTTGTTGTTATAATGGTTTTTGTAGAACAAGAGGTTGTTAGTGATGATAAATCTGGTTTTTGTTATTTAGCTTTGATCAATTATACCTTTTTTAGTTTTGGTATAATATATATTATATATGTTTTTGTTGTTTATATATACATTATACTTGTTGTTTTCCTGTTGTAATTGTTCATGTTGTTCTTTAATAATATAGTAATGATATCTATATGTGTTTTGTTGTTATTTAGCTTTCATATAATATACTTTATACCATTTTCGTATTTTGTGTAATGTGTATTATGCCTGTTGTTGTAATGGTTTTTTTTGTTTATTCTGTTGTTGTAATGGTTTTTGTCGAACAAGAGGTTGTTGGTGATTCTTCTGACAAGCAAGACATGTGCTGAACACTGAGGAGAAGAGATGGGCTGAATGAAGTACATGTGCTGAGCACTAAGGTAGTGGGAGTGTATTCCAAGTGAGTGAGGTACAGGTGCTGACAAGAGCACGCTTTGGCAGGACCGCCGCACTGCACTTCACTTGAATTTAAATAATATTATACTATCTCTCCCTGTTTACCTAACCCCAATGGCAGCACACCTTTCCAACGCTGATTTTATTGCGGATTGTCTTAATCAGGAGTTTTCTTTGCAGCCTAGGAAACCTACCATCACAAGAAAACAACCGCCTTTGGCCTCTATTTCAGACCGGAACTTGGAGGCTGACAGGCCTTCTTATGCGCAGGCGACAGCAGGGAACAAATCAACTGATTCCCATGTTTTTTCTCAAGCTAAAATCTCAGAGAAGGGAGGGTTCAAGTCAGTTAAAATATCCCAGGCGGTATATGAAAATCGAGTTCGAATGTGTGATTTCTCTTTGATTGGTCGTTTAATTCTTGCTAAAGGAAGTCAGCCACGCAAGGTGGAGGATATTAAGTCTCAGCTATCAAGGCTTTGGGAGATTACTGGGGATTGGAAACTTATTCCAATCGATCGAGGATTTTTCCACTTGATGTTGGGGTCGCTTGAGGTAAAAAATAGGGTGTGGAGCAAGGGTAGCATTAACCTTAGGCCTGGAGTATTTCGATTGCAGCCATGGACGGTTAACTTTGATCCGTATGCCACTAACACCACTAATGCACAAGTGTGGGTGAGGCTACAAGGGTTGCCTTGGGAGTACTGGGATCCTAAGATTTTAGCTGAGATTGCTAGTTGCTTTGGAATTCTTCTCCATGTCGATAAAGCAACAATGGAAGGAACTTTTGGATATTTTGCCAGAATCCTTGTGGATGTTGATCTTTCTTCGGGCCTTCCTAGCATGGTGGGTGTAGAGCGGGAAGGCAATGAACTTTGGATTGAGCTGATTTTTGAAAATCTCCCTGCTTTTTGCAAGATCTATTCCTCGGTTATCCATACATCTTATGATTGTAGACCTAATTCTAAGCGGGTGGCTGAAAGGCCGCAGAAACAAGATTAAAAACCAAAGAATTCGGCTGCCAAGGCAACCCCGGAGACCCCACAGGAGGATTTACCGAATATGAAGTTATTATCTAGGAGTAAACCACGATAAAGGAATTTGGAAGACCGCATACACAGGGAGGTACCAGCTGCAACAGCTTTTACCAACATCAGAAATGATTTGGATAGTCAAGATGCGTTTATTCCCCCCGCTGAGAATCGGGGGATTGCGGAAGCATCAAAGGATGATGCGAATGGTCTTTCAGTGGAAGGAGAGGGTAATTTGGTAGAAGTGAATGATAAGAGAAGTTCAGATGTCCACCTCAACGGTAGGGAACCTGCAATTGGTAGTCAGTCATACACTCGTGATAATATTGTCAACCCAAACAGTTTTAATCTTGTGATGGACTTTACAGGCCATCAAACGGAGAACTTGTCACCCAAGTCGGTTAACATGGGTGAAACCTGGGCTGATATGGCTTATCGGGAAGAGGCTGAAGGCTGGCAAATTGCTACAAGGAGGAAACACAGAAAATCATCTTCACCATCGCGGAACACGCGACAGCTGTCAAAGAGGTATGATCAATGATTGCTCTTTTTTGGAACTGTAGGGGTATTCTTAATGG
>CATIWQ010096107.1:0-32051 GCA_949673415.1 Euphorbia schlechtendalii | reverse complement strand
ATATATATATATATATTTGTGTCTCCTTCACCTAAACTGTTCTAACACACCCGTTATATACTTGATATATACCAGTTATATATCTAGAACGTAAAAATGAAAATTTGAAACAGTTTTTACATAACGACCTCCCCGAATTTTACTAACATGTGGCAAAGTAGTTACTCCACTTCATCCTCATCTATATATATATATATATATGTGTGTGTGTGTGTGTGTGTGTGTGTGTGTGTGTGTGTGTGTGTGTGTGTGTGTATGTGTATAACAGGTATATACGAAGAGAGTAAAAATGTAAAATCAAAACTTAAGAGCGTAAAAATGTAAAATCAGAACATAAAAAACATTAAAAAACATAATAAATTCTTAAGAATATATTTTTGTAAATAGTAAACCAAAACAAGAACAAAATCGATAATTTAGGCTTATGGACATGATGTGCATGTGTTGTCATCTATTATTAGGGAAAGTCAATATATGTTGGGTCAATTGAACACATTTGAGAGAGAATTACGTGGGTCGAGCCTTTTTTTTTTGTATCATAAGGTTACTTCAAGTGATATTCAATACTTATTTAAAATGCAATTTAAGCTTCTTGGATCCATACATGTGAAACTCGGAACAAGGGTAACCATATAGATTTTCATCGTAGAGATCAGACGTACGGTAAAAAAAGTTTACATTATTTAAATATATTGTTGACAGTGAAAAACACATTAGTTAATGGTTAACAATGGAAACCACACCAATATCAACTATAAGTCCTAAAAACTTTACCGTCTAAGCTAAGTAGATGTTTTCCAACACGCAATGGAAAGCTTTTAAAAATTCTGGTTCCACGTATTTTACAATGTAATGTGATATAAGAAAACATTATGTCACCTTTAGAAGAATGCAAAACACAACTATGGTTTTACCAAATCCCAACGCGTGGAAAAATCATGCGTAAATATTACAATCAAACCAAGTTGGCTCAATTATAAAGGCAGGGTCATGAAGGTCTTAACTTGAATGACACATTTTAAAGCCGTGAGGTTAGCGATAAATGGTAATAAAGGGGACAATATCGTTCAATTTATTTATAAGTGTTATAAACAGCTTGAACGATATTGTCCGCTTTAGTGCCGTTTACAGTCAACCTCACGGCTTTATCAAATAAAGTGTACTGTTTTCCATACTCTTCCATCAATATTAATCCTTCAAGGATTTTTACTTAAATATCAATATTAAGTGAACCATATAGGTAAGCTATAAAAAAATTGATAAAGTGCATATATAAATTTTCTTGCACTGTCGAACTTATGAGATATTAAAGTGATGTTGCATCCACTACATGTGAATATATCTCCTCATAACAAATCTTGGGTTATTAAGAAAGATGTGAGAATTCTCGCTCAATATATCACAACAACTTTCTCCTTTGTTTCTCTTATTGAAACACATGTGAACCGCATAAATTTTATTTTTTGTGGTGTTAGAACTACATGTCCGAAACTTTTCATTTTGAAAATAATTCAATCATTCTTAAATTGCATCTTTATATTTTTGTCAACCACTTCAGTTTTGACTTTACAATATTACTTTCTCTATATTTGTCTTCTCTACTTTCTTATTCATTCATGTAATACATATTCTTGTTTGTATAATCATATTATTTCTAACACATTATGAGCACAATCGTGATGACAAAGTGTGTTAGGAATGAATATCCCACATCGCTCTCAGAGGATCTACTGAGCTTGTTTACAAGTAGGGCTCTAAAGTCCTTAACTTTTAATTTACCTTTTCTTCCCGTTTGGATTAGATTTTGTTTGGCTAAGCTTTCATGGATTCATATGATGTTGTTATGGGTTGGTTGGGATTTTTTTTACTTTTTTGACTTTGGGATTCAATTCAACCATTGATTTTGTAGGATGTTGGTTTTGTTGGGGATGTGAGGAAAGAGAAAGATGCTAAAAGAGTTTTGGAATCAGTTTTTCAACAATTTGAGAAGATTGACATTCTTGTGAATGGTGCTGCTGGCAATTTTACTGTATATCCTGAGGATTTGTCTCCATGCAGGTTTATTTCGATGTTTATATTCACTTGTATTGCAACTCTTGATCCATTGAAACAAAACTTGTGTAGCTTACTTATGTGCTTAAAGTTGTCAAAAGAATGGGTGAATTGCTTGAGTTATGGAGATTTAACTGACAAACTACAAGTTTTGTTGAATATATTTTCCATAAAATGCATATGCATATTGTGGAGACAACCCAATTGAAAATTGGAAAAAAAATTGCATTGACATATGTTCAGATATAATTTGCTTAAACTTTTCAAATCATAACATTTGAAAGAGTGAGATACACTCTCCATGGGTGAAACTTATAGTTTGGTTGAGAGGTAAAGTTATGCATTTTTTACAAATTCAGGGATGATACCCCAATGGCATCTTTGTCAACTCCGTTCTTCACGGGGTCTTTTGGATTCTTCAAGTTCCTTCATGCTCCGTTGACGTACCCTTCGAGTACCTACAAAACAAGTCTCTGTCCGGAAGTGTTTCCGGCGAAGACCCTCCGATGTTAAAGTCAGCGATCTAAGAGGGGTGATAAGAGTGTATTCTCAAAGTAACAGTTACCTCCAAAGTGGAAGATTGCCTTGCGATTTATATGGATTCATGTAATGATGACTTGTGAGGTCAGCCTGCAAGCTATGCGCAAGTGGCAAGACACTTGAGGGTCTTTTCCACCGTCAAAGCATTAAATGATTCATCTCTACGAGTCAGATTTACATTTAATGCAACAATGGAGAGATAAGGAGTGCGTGAGACCAACGTGGGTTATGCCGAGTGTGTTTCAACCAATACGCGGAGCTTATTGCTGAATGAAGGGCTCGGCCACACGCTTTCAGCGAGAGTGGGGTCAAGGACCACTAAAGGCTGTTCGTTGTAGGACTTAATTTAGCGCGCGTTTATGCTGAATCGTAGCTTGGCTGAGGGGCCATGTTTCTGGGCCAAGGTACATTTATTTAGCCTTTAATGGGCCTTGATATTAGGAGTCCCCCCCCAACGAGCCCAAATGAAGGCTCTTTAGGGCCGCCAAAGGCTTGCGCGCATGCCGTAAGCACGCATAGCGTCGTTCCTTGGGAAGCTGTGATTGTTGATCTAACATGACCCTTTCTATCCACCGTTTGAAGTAATAATGATGGTTGTGGTTCCTTTAATGGGTATACCTCTTTGTTTTCCATGCGACTTATTGTATATATAGGGGTGTGCGCTCTTCATTGATCTTTCGTTTGATTTCCTTTCTTAAATCCTAATTTGCTCTTTCCTTTTCAGTATTTCACCTTCTTTCGACGAGTTCTTACCAAACTCCTTTATTTTCCACTGAGTGAGTTGTCTTTCTTTCCCTCTTTTTATACAAAGTAAAATGTCTTCAAGTTCTTTTGATTCTTGTGCTTTGGTCCACCGTGTCGGCCACCGACAACCAACGGAGGAGTGTGACCCCTGTCTTTTTATTATGGTGTTGCCCTTGAGGGGCCCTGAGGCCGCCCCTACGATGGAGGTGGTGGGGGTGGCTCGGGCTCTATCCCGCGCTACCAAATTATGGCGGGGGAGTTTTCTTCTCCTTTCCCTGCTGAAGGGGTGGATTGCTAAACGCCCACCACTATCAAGAAAAAAGAGGCTAATGAAATTTTTGAATTATTGGTTGAGGCGTTGCGCGACGTTATGGGGAAGGCACCAAAGAAGGGGGAGGTTATGTGGAATCCCCCTAGGAAGGATTTAGTGCCTGTGCTTTGTCAGCAGGTGCGTTGGGGATTCCGCTTCCCTATGGATGCCAATGTGGTGGACATGTTGCGTGAATTTGGCTTGTACCCTGGCCAATTGCACCCTAACACCTGGATCATTTTGGCTGTCTTAGCACGAATGTGCCACGAACTGGGCTTCATCCTCACAGGGTATGTGTTCCGTCTCTTCTTCAGGCCTCGTACAAAGCACGCGGGAGCCTTCGTGTTTTGGGGAAACACAAGAGAGACCACGCTGAAACCGGTGGGAAAGCAATCCCATGTGAGGGATTTCAAGGATAAGTGGTTTTGGATTTTCCCATCCCCTGACAATGTGGAGGAGGGCGCACCGACTCCCTTGAGGGATGGGAAGTTCCCTTTCCATACCCCTTGGAACCGCAATCTTGAGGACCCCTACACCTGGTGTCGAGCCATGGATTTAAGCCCTTTGCAGCATCAAGAGGTGAAAATTATGCATCAAATTCGGCCAGGCATCCATTAGCGCGTGACAGAGTTTTAACTGGGTCAACCCAATGGCCTCTTTTACTGGATGGATCAAAGGGCCATCATTTATACTGATTTGACTGTTGAGGATGGTGAGATTACGGAAAATTGATCATTGCTTTTCTTTTTATTTGTAGGAATGGCCCGTACTAAGTGGAAACCCAAAATTGTTCTTGTAGTGGTAGTGGCGAGGATACAAGAGCCAGAGGGCGCCTCCCCATGAGTGGGGAGTGGGCCGGAGGTGGTACTTATGGGCGCTACAACTTCAACTGCGGTGGATGTGACACCGAAGGTAGAGGTTACTACCGAGGGCTGGGCCCAGCAGCTTCTTGAGTAGGGGATTCTAGATCCTCTTGCTACGCGAGAGGTAGCCAACAAGGCCGATGAGGACGTGGTTGTCATAGAGACCACTCCGCCAAGAGCCTTGGTCTCTACGCCCAGCCTCGGGGGGCTTCCTCCTAGGGGGAAAACACCTGCCGCACCCTAGAAGGGTGTGGAGATTAGGGAGAGGGGGCAAAAGTGCCCTCGTGGTGATGGTGAAGTTAGGGGAAAGTCCTCCAAGGGGAAAGCTTCGCTAACAGAGGAAGAGTAGGTACAATGGGCCAAATATGATCCACCACTGGTATGTTTGATGAGTGTAAAATTCTCCCCTTTTTTATTTGTTTATCCGTATTGTTGCTGAGATTTATCCGGTTCTTTTGTAGTTGTGGTGGAAGGTACATGGGGAGGATGTGCCTCTGCTGAAGGAGGAGGTCGTTGGTGAGCAGGGGCGCTATACTGAGCTTCCTAAAGAGGATGCATGATTTAGCGCAATGGGTCCTGCTGAATTGGGGGCCTATGCTGAGTAGCAAGCTTTGCTTGTAAGTACTTTTCTATTAGGAGCATAGTGTTAGTTATTTTGTTTTGTAATTGTAACCTGGTTGTGTTGCTATTGATTGATTTGTTTCTATCCCCATTTGAAGGCCTTTTCTGCTGCTCATCGAATGGCAAAGGCGCTGATGGATGTGCAGCGTCAGGTAGAGACTGATTACTCCAGCTTTCAAGGTAGTGCGAAATGACTGAAGGAGGTTCGACAAGAGCGCGACGCCCTTGTTGAGATGGAGGAGATCGCCAGGAAGATGGGGGAGATAGGTAAGAAGCAGGCTGCGAATCTGACCCAAGCCAGTTTGGACTTGGAGTATTCCAAGGCGAAGCGGTAGGAGCTGATAGGCACTATGCGGGGATTAGAGGAGAAGCATAACTGGCAATGGCCAAAATCAAATCCGTTGTTGAAGCCGAGGAAAATAGGCTTAAGGCGGTGATAGAGGAGGCAAGGGCTAGGCGGTAGGAGAGAGGGAAGATAAAGCAAAGGTGGCGAAGGATTTGGAGAATGCGAAAAAGGGGCTAGGGTATTGGGGGACTATCGCTGAAGGGAACACTAAAGCACTGCGGGATCTTCAGCACAAATATGAGCACCATAAGGCTAAGTATAAGCTGAAGGTGAAGAATACCCGTGAGGATTGACGAGAGGATCATCTCAGCTATCGCACCACTTTCCTCCGCATGGTGCGTGATAAGTTTCCTGGAGAAAATATTGATGATCTTGCCCAGCTAGCCCCACCTGATGAACCCCTTGGCCATTGGGAGGAGGATGAGCGTATTTTTGGGACTCCCGTAGCAGAGCCTTCCTATTCCATTGTTTCCTCTTTTGCGACGAAAGAGGAGGAGATCTAGCTTTGACGGTTTGAGATCTCCACCATTTGATGATGAGGAGCCTCCATTGGACTATGCTGATAATTTGTTATATGTTAATCCTTTGGAGCCTATTCATTTGGGTTGGATGAAGAAGAAGATGCTGTGGTTCACACATGCCTCCTCTCCTGTCTAAGTTAGCGCAGCCTGTTACTTCTTCCTCTTTGTTTTGTGATTCTCTTTGTGTTGTGTTTTGATCTGTGGTAGCTATGATGCCCGGCTTGTGAGCTTGTACACATACTTTATTAATGGAACACTTGTTGCTGATACTGGCTTTGTTTGTTACTGGGTTTTTGTGAAGAATGCTACATTCCTTTATCTGTATGCTATGTTTTTGTATTGCTGAATGTATATTATATGTTGATTTTTCCAAAACGGAAAATCCTTTCAGCTTTAGTTAATTGCTGAGATCCCTTTGAGTGCGTGTTGAGATGATTGAGCCGTATCTTTATTTGCTTGTAACCATTCGATGTTGAAGTGTTTTACCCCTGAGTTTATCAATCTGGTTTTAATTATAAGAGAGCCGAGGGAATTATTTATGTTTTGACCCTATGGGCTGTTGATCTTACGTTAATTTGAAAGCGTGATAGCACCGAAGGGTGATAGCACCGAGGGGATCTCGGGGACCTGACCCTGCAGATTGTTTAACTTGCTTTAACTTCAAAGTGAGATAGCGCGAGGGGATCTTGGGGATCTGACCCTGCGGGTTGTTTAACTTGCTTTAACTTCAAAGTGAGATAGCGCTGAGGGGATCTCAGAGATCTAACCCTGCGAGTTATTTAACTTGCTTTAATCTCAAAGCTCGATAGAGTCGAGGGGATCTCGGAGATCTGACCCTGCGGGCTATTTAACTTGCTTGAATTTCAAAGCGCGATAGCGTTGAGGGGATCTCGGAGATCTAACCTTGTGGGCTACTTAACTTGCTTTAATTTCAAAGCATGAGAGCACTGAGGGGATCTTCGAGATCTGACCATGCGGGCTGTTTAACTTGCTTTAATTTCAAAGCGCGATAACGCCGAGGGGTTCTCGGAGATCTGACCCTGCAAGCTGTTTAACTTGCTTTAATTTCAAAACATAAAAGCACCGAGGGGATCGTTAGGGATCTGAACCTGCGGGCTGTTGAACTTGCTCTAATTTCTAAATATAAGAGCGCTGAGGGGATCGTTAAGGATTTGACCCTGCGGGCTGTAATGCTTTAATTTCAAAGCATAAGAGCGTCGAGGGGACCACTAGGAATCACGGCCTGTGGGTAGTAAGAGCGTCGAGGGGATCACTAGGGGTCGCGGCCGGCGGGTTGTGATACTTTAATTTCAAAGCATAAGAGCGCCGAGGGGATCTCTAGGGATCTGATCCTGCGGTAAATTTTATAGCTCCCTTCGTGAACCTGGAATTGAATTCAACTGGACCAAGAAAAGGGGTTTTGCCCACATAATTTTCAATAAACAATGCATGATGTAAGTCATAGTAGGCATGTGCCTTGAATGAATCAAGTATAAATGGTGCTTGGGTTATGCTGAATTAACTCAAAAAATCAAGTTTTGATAACTTTTGGTTACCAATTGGGGAGAACTTTGAGCATAATAATCAAATGATTGATAGTAGCAGAGTCATCCCTTTGCTGAAGCATGAACAAATCGATAGGATGGTCCTATTATAAATGGCGATTGAGTTTGTAGAACGACTAGTTAATGATTTAGGAATGAACTAAAAACCATTCCTACATTATGCTAAAGAAATATACAATCAGGACATTTTAAATAATGAATTTCCAGGAAATCTATAATCGGCATGAAATTTAACCCCATAATAATAGTTCTTGGGAAAAAATATTATCTGTGGAGGCCGAAGCTAGGGAGGTTGGGCTGCCAGAGGCCTCGCCATGGCCGACACCGAACCTGCGAAGGTGAACTCATGGGGACGGGTTTGCACAAGAACCGAACTCGTTGAGGGGCGCCGAAGCTGATAAAATGCGAAGCTTGAGGAACCGGGAGAGCCGAACCAATCGATGGCTGAGGCTGTTGTTCAGGCCGAAGGAAGCTTCAGCAGGGCTCTTGGAGACTAGTTGGAGAAGGTGCCGAAGCTTGTTGGTCGGTGCTTGCTGAGGCTGAGCTATAGAGGTCAGACCTGCCAAGGCCAAATCCATAGACTGGAGTTGCTTCGCCGAGGCTGGATGGGCTGTCCATGTAACGACCGGAGCTTCGATGGTCGGCACTTGTTTTTAGAATAGACTGATGACGGAACGGGCTGTGACGAAGCTGGAACTGGGGGCATCAGAGAAACTATTACAACCGGAGCTACAGGAGCTATTCAAGGCTGAGCTTGCGGAGGTGTTGGAGTTGTTGGAGATCGACGTCGGAGATGACGTTGCCTTTCCCCTTTCATTTCCTTTCATTTTTCTTCTCGCTCCTGCTTCTTTCTTAATTAATCATTTCCCCTTTTGTCTTTTTAATTAACCTTCTGATTCTTTTGCTTTCTTTCCCTCTCTTTATCTGATTGACCTTTTGAGTATTATTTATTAAACCACCATTGATGACGAGCCAGTAGACAGTCGTGGTTAGGAGCGATAGGAACTTGTGCCGAACCGGGGTAGCGTATCCATTTTAACGGTTGTTGAAGTTCATCGGGACTGAAATTGCAGAAGCTAAGTACCGATCAGCCATGTCGAAGCTGAGTGGGTCCTGCCGAAGCTTGAATGGGTGCCGCCGAACTCGTGTAAACGTCGAAGCTTGAATGGGTCACGCCGAACGTATCAAACTGCCGAAGCTTGGATGGGTCATGCCGAATGCGTATAAAAGTCGATGCTTAAATGGGTCACTCTGAACGTGCAGAACCTCCGAAGCTTGAATGGGTCAAGCAGAACCCGCCGAACCACCGAAGCTTGGATGGGTTACGCCAAACGCGTATAAACGCCGAAGCTTAAATGGGTCATGCTGAATGCGTATAAACGCCAAAGCTTAAATGGGTTACGCCGAAACCAGTGCAGCATTTGGGTCTTACCGAGGAGCTAAATAAATCCCCAATTGTTCTGCCCTTTCCTTTCTTCCTTTTCTTTTCCTATCCCCTTTTTAGCTCTTCCTAATCAATCCCCTTCCTTTTTTTGCTCTTTTTCTTCACATAATTAACCATCAAATACCTTTTCTTGCTTTCTTTTTCTTTTTATCTAATTGACTTAAGTAATTCTTAAGCAATTGTCTTGACACAATTTATGGCTTTCTACGATTCAAATGAACTTGGAGAGATGGATCTGGGCTTCAAACACATTTTTCACCTTCTGAGTCTTGTTTATTAAACCATCATTGATGACTTTTGTTCAAAAGGAGCTCTTTGAGAGGTAGAGATTTAAGTTGATAAATCGCATCAAGAACGTAGATCTAAAGGTTGCGCGTTCGATCCACGCTCACCGCACCAGTTTGATACCCAAATGGCATCTTTGTCAACTCCGTTCTTCGCGGGATCTTTCGGATTCTTCGAGTTCTGCCGTGCTCCGTTGAGGTACCCGTCGAGTACCTACAAAACAAGTCTCCGGTCGGAAGTGTTTCCGGCGAAGACCCTCCGATGCTAAAGTCAGCGATCTGAGAGGGGTGATAAGAGTGTATTCTTAAAGTAACAGTTACCTCCAAAGTGGAAGATTGCCTTGCTATTTATAGGGATTCATGTAATGATGACCTGTGGGATCCGCCTGCAAGCTGTGCGCAAGTGGCAAGCCGCTTGAGGGTCTTTTCCACCGTCAAAGCATTAAATGATTCATCTCTACCAGTCAGATTTGCATTTAATCGGCCACACGCTTTCGGCGCGAGTGGGGTCAAAGACCGCTGAAGGCTGTTCGCTGTAGGACTTAATTCAGCGCGCGTTTATACCGAAACGTAACTTGGCTGAGGGGCCATGTTTATGGGCCAAGGTACATTTATTTGGGCCTTGATATCAAGGGAATTACTTATCAATAAAATTTGTAGCTTTACCAAATTTTATTGCCTTTTCTGCATTACTATTTGCACTTTAATTGTTGTGATAAATTTCTTAATTTAGTGATCGAGGTTAAAACTATGATCTAGATATCACAGGCTCACAAATTCAAATTCATAATAAGGTGGGTAGATTGTGAATTGTTTTTGTTATTATTATAAGATAAACGATATTTTTACAAAAATGCTAGTAACTTATTTCGAACCAAATACTCCATCTTTTATAAACCGTGAATCTAAGATGCTAGAATTTTATTAACACGGAAAAAGACTATGTAACACGCTTGTAACATGAATAGACTGCGACAAACTGAAAATCAGGGGATCCACCACAACTCAACACACGTGGTGATATAGAGTCAATTCATGCTTCACATATATGCTGAACATTATTACTTGGTCAACATTTATAATAATTACTTTGTTAAATTTCCATGTTGAATTATTTTTAGGACATGACAAAATATAGCATATATATTTCCCAATAATATAGCATATACTATATTTTTTGGATTTTGGTCAATGTATATTTTGAACTTATACCAAGTCATCTTAATTTATATTACTTAGTCAACTACTATTATAATATGACATCACACGAATTCCTATGTAGTATGAATTATTTCTGATTAATAATATAACGTAAACATTAATATTTGCAATCAAAGAAATAAAATCATTAAATATTTAAACTAATATGATGATTTCAATTGTTTCTTTAAATATGATTTCAATTTTTTTCAAGATGGTCAGTATTTTTGAAAATGTTAAGTATCGAACTTAGAATCAACAAGTTCATTTTGGATGTTGTATCAACTGAGGTACATTCAATTCGTAATATGATTTTAATTTTAGTTAGGCTAAGGGCATCTCCAACTTTACTTTAAAAAGTGGGGTTGGAGATAATATGAAGTGTCAATGGCATAAACATAGAGTTGTTACAGTGCAACTTCATTTTTGAAGTTGCACGGTAGCAGCTTCAAAAATTAAAATTTTTTGTCTTTTCTTTTATTTAAATAATTGTTTTTCTTTTTTTAAGTTTTAGTTGTATATATGTTTGTTTGTATGTAATAATTGTAGTAAAATTTTGTAATCTTATTTTTTTATAATTTTGATTAATGTAAAAGTGTGGTATTGTGGATTATATAGTTTAATTTTAATTGTGATTAGATTATAAGTGTGTTATTTTGTGGTGACTAAAATATACATTAAGTAATTAATAAAAATAAATTATGAGTAATTTTGATGTGTTTTATGTATTTTAATTATGTGTTTTACCATTTGCGTATTTTAATTATATCTTGTTGTAATTTTGTCATTTATGAATTTTTAATTATATGATATTGTTATGTGTACTATTGTAATTTTTTAGTTAGTACTTTTTGTAAAATTAATAATACCGTTACTTATGGGTATTATATGAATTTTATTTATGCTTTTATTAATTAATCAAAAATGATTTACAGAAAATGTTTATAAATTTGATGGTAAAGTTAAGGAATATATTAATAAAAAAAAAGTTAGGTAGAATAAAATAAATATATTATGTTTTGAAGTGAAAATATGAAGTGAAGTGTTGAAGAATAAATATTATAGCAACTTCAAATTATAGAGTTTGAAGTGAAAATATGATGTGCAGGGTTGGAGATGCCATAAATTCATCTTCGCCCATTAAAAATTGGTTCAATGGCCTACTATCCCTTTATATTTTGGAAATTTTCTCCCTGCCTTTTTCCCAGGTTTTAAACTTGAGAAAAGTGTATGAGTTTACTTAGGTAAAAGTGCATTGTATGTCACTTGTCATCTTAATTGAGAAGAGAAAATAAAATATGTGAAAAGTTAAATCAATCAAGATTTGACATATGACATGACATTTAGAGAGTAAATTAATACATTTGTATCAATTTTTGGAAACTTGGAAAAACTTTAAAAAGTTAATTGAGGTGCTAAGAGCAACTCCAACCATTTTCATCATTTTTCATTCCCCAAACTCCATTTTGGAGGATCTATAGTATTTTTTCTCCAACCATCTTCCTCATTTTCCATTCCCCAAATCAAATTCACTTTAAAATAATAATATTTTATTATTATACTAACAAAAAGAATAAGAAAACAAAAACTAAAAACAATAAAAAAAAAAGCAAAAAATATTATTATTTTATTCAATTCATCAAAAAGTAATAATATTTTATTCAATCTTCTGAAATGGGGAATGACTCATTCCTATGGAGAATCCCATTTTAAGGATATACTATATGGGGAATGGTTGAACTTAACATTTCCCCATATTCATTCATCATTTTGAGGAATTCTCCAAAATGAGAACCATTGAGTTGGCCTAAGCATTTGTACCATGTTTGGGTGGGCTAACATAAATTTAGCCTTTAATTACGTGTATATCCACATTTGTTGAGGCATACGGCAAGGGGACAAAAGCAAGTGGATTGGTAATGTTAGTTCTTTCATGTCATGCTATCAATTTGATGTGAAAATTGAATTTTAAAAAAGAAAATAGATACTAATAAAAAGAAAATGGAAAATGAGTTTATGACTTGACCCTTTTAATTAGAAGTTTGACTCAATATTTAGTGTTTGCAATAACAGAGCGATAGCAAGGCCCGTTAAAGCCCAAATAAGCACACCTTGATCTATTGAGAAATGCCTTCAACAAATGATGATTCAGCATAAACACGTGTCCTTCACCATAGCACGTGGACTGCGCCGAAAAGCATCTGTGATGAATATCTCCTAGCGCAGCGGATTAGCTCAGGCCAAAGTACCTCCTCGTCAACTCTCCGCGTCTCCGCTGAACTACCTTCAACGCGACTCTTGCCGAGCCAGCCCACCCCTCTCTCTACTGAATCATTAAATGAAAGACTGACAAGCAGAAGGGAAGCATTTAATGCTCCGACGGAGGAAAAGACCCCCAAACAGCTTGTCACTTGTGCACAGTTCATAGGCAGGTCCCACCCATCATCATCACGCATGCATCTATAAATAGAAAGGTCATCTCCCACTTTTGAGGTAACTAATAATCTTGAAACCACAATCACGCCACCTTGCTCCCATTACTAACTTTAGCATCGGAGAGTTTTCGCCGGACACACTTCCGGTTGGAGACTTGTTTTACAGGAACTCAGGACGCTGAAGGCTGCAGACCCGTCAAGCGGATACCAAATTGGTGCGGTGAGCGTGGATTGCAACCAAACCCCAATGATTACTCCCCTGAACAAACCAACAAAACCTCCACAGATTCCGGGAACCGTCTTGTTCTTAGATACCCCGGAACCTGGAGATAAAGCTGGAGCCTCGATTCCAGTCGCTAAAATCCCCACGCCCCAAGTAGGAGAAGCGCCCACCTCCACGGGACAAGAAACCTTTGAGGAAAGGAGAAGAAGAAAAGCTACGAAAAAAGATGTCATGGAAATGCTCGTAAAGAAAAGTGAGCAACAGAATGCGGTTATGACCCTTATGCAGAACATGATGAAAGAGATGTTGCACGCCCGTAAAGAGGAGCAAGAACTGCTCCGGAGACTTTGCGGAGAAAGGCAAGCGGCGGGACTGGAAGGACACTTTCCTTCACAAGGCTCACAATCCAAGGCAGGACAAAGGCGTTCGCGCTACACCTACCGCCGCCCTCAAACCTCGGAAGAAGGAAGGGCCGCCACCAGGGGAAAAGAAAGGATGGAGCCTTCCGAGCGGAGGATGAAAAAGTCAATGGACGAACTATACCAGCATAATAGCAGAAGCCTAGGTATCACAAGTTCTGCCCTTGAGCCTTGTAATATAACGAGTTTCTCCATTTGGCCCCATGTTATACATGTTATCTATTTGGTTCTTATTCTATGTAAGTAGTTATCTTTTTTATCCATGTGTTATACAATTGTTACTCATTTGGTACCACTGTATGCATTTAGTTAACTATTTGGACCTTAGATGGTAAAAATAATTTCAGCAAAATTTTTTAAAATATGTACTAAAGGAATCAAACAAGTAACAAACTGAACAATACAAGGTCCGATTATAGATGCACAATAAAAGATTTAAATGAACAAACTAATTAAACCATGTGGTTCGAAAATGTCTCCGTAATATACCGCAAAAAAGGGAAATTTTAACTAACACCATTAATTCACGATGACGTGGCATGGGCATGGTAAACACTAATTTATTCATTCATCACCTATATTCCATGTTTGGGACAGGGTAATCTTATTGCCAAACAAACTGCTCTTTCATAATCCCCACCCTACCAAACGAAACAACCTCCAACACTGTTTCGATCAACGTCGTCGCCGCTCCTCCGCCATCAATTTTATTCGCCTTCCTCCGGCCACCCTCCCTAATAACCATCCTCGATTGAAGATTACCCATAAAATTTGAAAAGGAGGCAAGCTCAACTTAACAACATTAACCTGCCAAATTGTATGTTGCCTCTTGTCCTCACTCGAATTCAATTTAGGGGTTTCAAAGATTTCTTTTATTGGTGTTTAAGTTTACTGTTTGTGTTCCAATTGTGCATTTTGTTGTTGATTCCATGATTATTTTATCTCAAGCTGAATTACGAGAATTTGTTTCAAGTTTCATTATCGAGTAAAATTTTGATTTTTTTTGTTTGGTCAAGAAATCTAATGGACTGGTGGGAAAGGAAGCTTATGTTAATGGAGAAGGTTGGAAGTTTATGAAAGAATAAATGACGAAAAGAATAACAGTGAGATTGGATGAAAAAGAAGCATAAGGAAATTGGGTTTGAGAAGACGAAGGAGTTGAAAAATTTAATGTTTACCGAAAATGTTCATGCCACATCATCAACAACTAAAGTAGTTAGTAAAATTTCACCTTCTTGAAATCAGACAGCTTTTAAAAATAATATTTTAAAAATTCTATTTTAAAAATGAATGAAATAACATGTTATATTTTTTAAAATTTACTTGAAAAAACTATACACGAAAAGCAACACTAACGAATAAGTCAAAAAGCCCTTAAAGGTAAGAAAAAAGAGTTGATTAAAATGGGTGAAATTAAATTTTAACCACTAATTCATTATGTTTCAATAAACGTATAAACTAACGAAACTAGTGGCCTACCAACCTATCTTTTTGCATTTGTGTTCCAAATATTTCTTCTTATTTTGTATATACTTGTTTTTTTTCCAAAAATATATCATAGAATAAATTATTTTTTTATCATAATTGTCAACAAGATTTTATTTCGGAAGGATGTGTAATTTTTTTTTTGGTTTTCATCGTGAAGTGACCTTGGATATGTATCAATTATGAACGATACCTTTAAATTATATTCACATCCAGATAAACCGTTGATTGTTAACTGACCCAAAATTTAAGGTTGATCAAAAAAATTCGGTGTAAACTTAACTCTAGTAGTTTCATTTGAAATATATGTAAGTAAAAGAAATTTAAATGTAACGCTAGAATCATATGATAGTTGTCAATTTCAATATAATATTTGAAAATTGTTGCGCCAGCTATAGTAGGTAGCTATCTTGATTTAGACACGTAATAAAATAATTACCCATGGAATCTTTCGTTTGAGCTTTATTAAATTTAGACCAGGTTTGTGATTGTTATTAGAGTTGTTGTCATCAAAAATTACACTTACAAAATTTTTAATATGAATAACATATTTTGATATTGAATAAAAGATTTTAACTCTTACTAATACTAATTAATTAGTAAACGTGTACTATTGTTTTTGTTGAAATAAATCCACGACCTCATACATTCATTCATCAATATAAATCGTAGAAAAGTAAATAACAATAGTTATTTTTAGGTGGTTCCTCCCGCTTGAGACTTTTATCATACAGACCAAGCATCAGAGTATGTTCACTGACACAGAGCAATTTTATTGATAGCTTTGGCCTGAAAATGACTAGGAAAAAGTACAGTGAAAGAAAACCACAAAGTTTTTCATAAAAAAACCTTAAACCCTAACACAAAAACTAAAAGTGCAATCTCTTAAGAGAAATTACAACAAAGAGTTCAATATATAATCCGAATAAAGAACCCCTCTAACAGATTGGTGCCATGTTAACAACTTAATAGCAAATGAACTCCAGTGAAACCAGATTCATGGAAATACAAAAGGAACACGAAGTCGAGTTGAGAAAATACAGAGAGAATTAGGAGGTAGAAGAAATCAGGTTTTGTTTTTGAAAACCTAAAAAGAAGTAGGCATTTATATGAGGTTAAAATAAATCAAAACGCACATCAAAGGAAGCAGGTTAAAAGCAATAGGCCTAGACCAATGGGACTAACACCAGACATATTATCTCTAACATATTTCTGGTTCTTTTCAGAATAATAGCCTGTAAAAGCTTGAAATTGAGCTTTCAAAAAAGAAACCTAAGAAAGTAATAGCTTTGAGTCGTTGATAATTAACCTAGACTGCAATGTACTTATTTTAATGTGAATTTATAATTGTGGATATTTGAATTGAACTGATCTGATATGTAGTTCAAGAGAACATGACCTAATAATGAATCACTGTACTGTTCAACTTACCAAATAAATTTATTACATTGAAAGTAACAAATTTAATCTAGTGGCCATGTTAATAAGTTATATTATCATTAGTTAATATCAACTATAAATAATCGGAGTAATTAATGAAATAATGTGGTGAATATTTTAATCTTGTGGTTAAAACTGAATTGGTGACTTTAGAAGTAACATATCTAAGTTACATTAAATAAGATGAAGATTTTCCTTTCTAATTTATGTTAACACATGATGTTTGTTCACAAAATAAATTAGTTCATAATAAAATTACTTTGCTTTGAACTTTTACAGTATCGAATGTAGTTTTTAGTATTTGGTCATAACTGTTTTTGGATATTTCAGTAACAAAATGTATCAATGGTAACAAATTAAAAGTGACCACAACAATTGTGCCAAACAGTTTATATACAACTCCATGATCCATATTCAACTCCATTCAATTTCATCCTTGGACACATGTTTCACATTGTCTAAACTCAATGTCACACTTATAAATATAATTTAATTGGCTAACTGAAATTATGTTTTAGGTTGGCTTCGTTGTTCATCCAGCAGTTTTAGATGAGATGGAAAGGGGAATCAAGCTAAGCTTGTCCATAAAAATACTTGTATAAACTCAACTCATCACCTAGCTAAAAAAAACTTACTTTCGATAGGTTTCGACCGCGCTTAAAGGCTTGAATATAAAAACATGTGCTAAAAAATTTATTAAAACATTTTTAGAAGGTGTGGACAGAGTCATAACTATAACACAATTTTTAAACCTGGTATCAATCCACACAAATTTGAATACTAATTTTCACTTACCATTATACAAGACGAAATAATTATTAAAAAGAGAAGCGCGATTCAAAACGTGACATAATTATATATTAACTTAATTTTCTACAAAATAATTATAACTCTTGTATTTTTCATCGTCGAATCAAAGTTTGTTTCACATACACTATAGTTATAAATGACACTTGTAAAACGAAAGCAACAATATAAAAAAAATACGTTGTCTTGAATTTTTAAAAGTTATTTTGCAATGTAAATTTAAAAGGTTTAATGAATGTGGTTGTCCCTCGAATTTCAAAGTTTTTTTATCAACCTTCTTCATGAACTTTCACCTATTCTATTAACATTCCGAACTTGACATGTCATTTGAATGTCAAATATCAGCTTCTGTTTAGTTCGATTTTTCAAAAATGTTATACTCCATATTTTTATTTAGCAAAAGTTGTAAATTTGATTGGCAAAAAAATGAAATAGAACAATTGATACTTCCACTGCTGTCTTTAATTTTTAATAAAAAAATGATAATGCTAATTTAAATCATTTTAGTCTAAAATGAAAGATAAAACCATGTAAGAGGTTTTTATTTTCTAGCAAGGAAAATAAAAGTTGATTGGACTGTAGCGCTTATTACTACCTCTCCAACAGTAATCCAACTTCCCAAATCTACCGGCACAAAACCATTTGAAGAGACAGTCCCAATTTTATCAGCCGAGAAATCAGAGAGAAAACCTCTCTATGTGAGAAAAAAAAGAAAACCACCCAAACTACTATTGAACAACCAGAAAGAAGAAACAAGGAAGAATCTCAACAACTAAATTTCTTGATAAACTTTGTTTTACTTCATTTGATACCCCTTCTTATTTCTATCCCAGATTTATTCATCAAATCTCCTCTGATTTTGAGGGATTTCGAGAATTGTTTCCTAATTTATTTTGCGGTTGATTAATTTGGTGGGAGTGGAAGTGAAAAAGGAGAATCAGAAGATTTTGATTCTGAGGGGGTTAGGGTTTTTTTTAATTTTATTTTTTTGTGTTATGGGTCTGGGGAACAGTGAGGTTGATGCGGTTGTTGATGACGGAGACGGTGGAGGTGGAGCCGCTGCCGGCGGTGGAGGGAAATCGTTTGGGTCGGTTTCTTGTTCGATTTGCCTCGAGGTCGTCACCGATAACGGAGATCGATCGTGGGCTAAGCTCCAATGTGGGCATCAATTCCATTTGGGTAAGTTGCAACTGAAAATCAATTTTTGTTTTTGGAATGTGAAGTTGCTTTTTTTTATCAGAATTGTCGAGATCTGGGTATAATTGTTTTTGGTATGATACGGGGTGTCTTCTATATTGTTGGGATTTTTGTTTTTACTAGGATGTGCTTGTGCAATTTGGTTTTCATTATCTGATGCAATTTGACAGGTTTCATTGGATAACATAACCATTTCTGATTGTCTAATTTGAACGAGACAACTGTTACAAACCTAAACTGTTTATTGCCAGAGCTGTAGTTAGATTCTCATATATTTTCTTGAGATGTTGAAATTTGATCTTAAATACTTGTGTATGAGTGAGTATCTTAGGCTTGTATTTGTTGTGATGAATCTGTATCATATCAATTTCGTATTTCTTTTGGATTATGAATATTGCTATGTAGATTAAATGTAAAATCAACAAGAAAGGGCTTTTTAATTATGAGTTGATTAGAATATCAATTGTTGTTAAATGTGGGTTTCTAAGTTAGTAGAATCTGTACCATTTAGGACTTGTGGAAAGTTTATGACAATTGGAAACTTTTATCAGTGAATTTGTTTTTGACTTGTAAGTATTTATCTCGAATCATCTGGCACCGATATTTGTCTCATACTACTTATGGCTGATTCCTAACTTGATAATGATTTTGTAATCCGTCTTTGTTGATTATTCCCATTTCTTAGTTAAGTGAGAAAGTTGTATCAAATATCAATGAACCTGGCTTTTTATAAACTTTATGCTGAACACTTTTAAAATCCATAACTTCGTTGGTGTTTGGTTCTTTCATGATCTTCAAAAGGAGATGTGAATTTTTTCAATGATTTATGATGGAAAGGCATTGATCAAAATGTTGAAATTCTCAGATGGTTGAACAGCAATGAAAAGTTAATATTGGTCTTATGAATGTGACTTTCTCTATATTTACTCATGTATCTTTTAAAGTTGGGGACATTCTCTTGTTTTTCGTATAAAAAGTAGCAGTGGAGTTCATTATTTAACTGTCTTTGAGCTCGTTTTGCTCGTGTCAAAAAGTCTTACATTAGTAGCCTTCATTTTATGATCATTAATATTTTATTAGCAACAGTTTCGCTTGTTCTTATCATTTTCCAGTGATTATTTTTCATGATTATCTCTTCAGATTGTATTGGTTCAGCTTTTAATGTCAAGGGTTCTATGCAATGCCCTAATTGTCGGAAAATCGAGAAAGGCCAGTGGCTATATGCAAATGGCTGCCGATCACTGCCAGAATTCAACATGGATGACTGGGCTCATGATGAAGACCTTTATGATCTAAGCTACTCTGAAATGGTAAATATATTTGAATAGAAAAATTAAGTCTGATGCCTCTGGCTTTTATACTAGCTGCAAAGTCTTTATTTATGTGCAACTGCAATCTATGTAAATTATAGCAGTGGAATTTTATGATGTGGTATTTTTTTAATTTTATCAAGCATAGGAGCTGTTTAAGAAATTTTTTTTGTTATTTTCTTGACCACATGTTGCAACATTTTATGTGTAATTTGCTGTTTACCTTTTTGTTCATTTTTAGATAGGCAAATGCAATAGAGTTTCGTCAATTTTTCTTTATCTGGGTTAGTTCTTGTTTGATTATAGTGGATTGATATGCGAAAGCGGATACCTTTTTTTTGTTATTAATTGAATAGAAAGCTTGAAAAGCTATATTAGTTGAAAGTTTCCTTTAAATGGCATATATGTTAACAAATTCTATTGCAGCTAAGGCTAGATGGAAATAACTCTTACTCTAGCCTTTTAACTAAAGCCCCCTAGCCTAACTAGGACTGTCAGTTAAAATCCTCCAAATTTAAAGGTTTTGCCAATCACTTTTTTTTATGTTTTCTTTTGGAGTAATCCAGCTATCATTCCTCTTGTAATGAATTTAGTCTGGTGATTTTGTTCAATAATGCACTACTGCTTTTTTATGGGGCTCTTATCTTACTAGAAGCATACGCTTTTTTGGCTTTAGCGATATTGTTTGGGGATCCAATGTTTTGTTATTGGGTTTGTTGTACATATCTGCCACCTTAAGGCTTAAACCAAGAGTTATTGTTGTTGTGCTTTTATAATCCATTTATGTGGTGGTGAGTATTGTAGGTTGTTTCTTAAGTAGAATTCATAATATAGTTATTCAACTTCAAATTATTGTCAAATTTGCATAAAACTTATAAATAGTACTATAGAGATCCCATGATCAGCAGGAAACAAAATGAGTGAATGGGTTTATTTTAGTTTAGCACTATCGTTTTGTTTAATACAGTAGTGAACTTTTTTGAATTTATCTGCCATGCAATTTAGTTTAACACTAGCTATCAAAACAATTTGAGACTTATCAAATAACTAGTATGTATAATGAATTGCAGCTCTTACACAAGTAACACGTTTGTTGACTGTGGTGCCTGTATTATGCCTATGAATTGGAAGTAGGAATATTTCAGCTTAATATATATTGACCTTCAAGGCTTCAACTATATATTCATTTTCGTTTTTTATGGTTTTGCAGTCCTTTGGAGTTCACTGGTGTCCATATGGCAGTTTAGCTCGGCTTCCATCATTCTTTGAGTAAGCAGTTCCCAACAAAAGTTGCAGTTTCAATCAATAAGCTGAAGCTTTCTGTATCTAAGCGTCATAGCTCTATTATATGGTCCTTGACTGGCTCGATATCGCAATTTTGGATGTGAAAATCAAGTAATTTACCCTTAAAAATGAAAAGCTAATGGTTTAGAGGGATCTATTTAGGTATTCTAGCTTGACAATAGTGGGAGTCTGATTACTGAAAGTCAACTTTTATGGTTCGGAATCTGGTAAATGGTTGTTTATTATTTCGATTCAAGTTCTTTTTGGATTTTTTTCATTATTGCAAAGTAGCAGTTTAGAGGGCCATCAACCTTGATTTACTGTTCTTTAAGTTTTTCGGCAACTTGGAATAAAAGGGAGAAAATGGACGTATTTTACTTGGTTAAGTAGGCCTATACATAAATTATCAAAGAAAAGTAGGCTTATATATGTTCATATTTCTCATCTTTGAAGCATGGTGCTTGAATTGCTAACTATTTTTATTATTTTTTGCCACAGGGAAGGGGATTTTTCATCAAATGCATGTAAGGGTCTCCTCAATTTACTTAAAACAATAAATCAATTAGCCTGCTTATAATTTATTTTTGTGTGGCTGAAATGCAACCTAATAATGTAATATGCAGATCATGATGTAGTGGGACAACATGCTATTTTTGCAGAACATTCAGCAGCCGTGACATCAACAAGCCACCCATGCCCATATATTGCTTACTTTGGACCAGTTCACCCCTCATCGTCATCTTCTAACTCGAATGCTAATGTTTCAGATGGCCCTACTAATTATAATAATAATAACAATAATCACTGGAATGGTCGATCGGTGGGTAATGAGATTCCTAGCTCCTATGCTTTCCCTGCCATGGATCTGCCTTATCATCAAGGGTGGGACCACCATTCCCCTCCTTTCTCGACCACCAGCAGTCGCATGGCCAGTGCCGATCAATCATCGGCTGCTCCACCCATTTCTCAGAGGCCGGCTCCTCGAAGCAGCTCTGATCTTCCGAGACAAGGATCGTTCATGCATCCGTTTGTCGTTGGCCACAGGTATTTCCCCCCGACTCTCCTCTATTCTGCGTAGTTTGATATCTTTTTGCTTAGTTATATATAAAGCAGTTTTAAGAGCATCTCTAATAGATAGTGGATATTAGGATTTTGTGGCATGTAAAATAGGATTCATGGATAGCCTTGGAGCAAGCCCAACCATTTTCCCCATTTTTCATTCCCCGAACTCCATTTTGGGGATCTACATTGTTTCTTCTCCAACCATCTTCCCCATTTTCCATTCCCCAAATCAAATTGTTACCCATTTTTGGGTAATTCTTCAAAATGGGGAATAGTCAAGTCCAACCATTCTCCATCCCCAAATATGGGGAATGATCCATTGCTCATTTTGGGGATTCTACAAAATATTATTACTTTTTGGGAATTGAATAAAATAACATTTGTTTTTTTATTGTTTTTAGTTTTTATTTTGTTATTCTTTGTTAGTTTAATTATAAAATATTATTATTTTAAAGCGGATATGATCTGGGGAATGGAAAATAGGGAAAATGGTTGGGGAAAAAACACCGTAGATCTTCCCAAACTTGGGGAATGAAAAATGGGGAAAATGGTTGAACTTGCTCCAAGTGCTTTATTAGCTTTAATTACCAAACAGCCCTGGAAGTGTTTTTCAGGTCTAAAAGCAGCTTTCGAAACCTAGTTTTGGAAAGCACTCCCAAACACGTCCCCAGTATTTGTCATTCCTGGTCAACCGGCAGGTTTGACTTGATATGTTCTTTAAATTTTTTTCAGTCCCAGTGCGAGAGCTGGGAGTTCAGTTGCGTCCTCGATGGTTCCACCTTACCAAGGAAGCAACGCAAGGGCTCGTGACAGAGTCCAAGCACTTCAGGCCTACTACCAACAACAGCAACCCCCACCCAACTCCCCCGCAATTCGCATGCCGGTTGCTCCCGGAAACCACCGTCGATCCACCCACCGAGGGCTACCTCAAGTAGGAACCATGGCATCGTCTTCTGATCAGACCGGATTCTATTTCATACCGCCACCTACATCTGAAAACCCTCCGAATCGGTATCGATCATGGGATAGAGATCACTTGCCACCGTTCGATCGAGAACCCGTGTGGGGCACATTTCATCAGGCTGCGGGTAGCAGCTTACGTCAGAGGCAAAATCGATCGTAGCTCTTTGTGGAGATTGTTGTTATTATTATCCTTTTGGGTGAAGCAAACTACCACTGAAAGAGACAATGAAATGTTGTGTATGCTTGAAAAACGATATATGTGAATTGTGGGTGGAGTATGTCGATGGTGACAGACTCGTCGAAGAAAAAAAAAATGTTGCGTGGCCGTAAAAAAACGATGTTTTGGCAGCTTCATGATGGCTGTGTGATGGATATTGGCATTTGGCATCCTCTTGAGTTTGTTTGCCTTTGAGGAAAGTAAATAATAAGATCACTTGTTGGATGGTACTTTATATTTCTTATATTCTTTTCATCTTTTACTTTAACTGGTATTTGGATTTGAAAAAAGGCTTGATTTTTTGAAATGAAATGAAATGAATGGAGCTACTATTGGTTGGGAATGTTGATAAAATCGTTTTATATTTTATTTCAGCTTTTTGAGCTATATAGTTAATCAATTTGTATAAAATGAGGGAGAACAATTTTTTTTATAATTGATTTAATTTTGTATTTAATTTTGTACAATCAAAAGTTATACAATATAACCATGGAGATGTTAAAATGAAAATTTGAATAATTGTATTATAGATTTCATAATTCATTCGACTAAATAGCAAATTTTGTATAAAATGGACCAGACCAATTGATCATATCATAATAACTACAACAATATACAACAGATTTCCCGCGGGATATCTCCTGCAATCAAAACACCTGGTTTCACATAAATCATATACCATTAAAACCCACAGTGTATATATCAGCGGTGAATTAGATATCCACGTGTCAATAGGCCTAGATCAAGTCCACTAATGGGTTTTTCCGCCACCGTATAAAACCAAGTTACCAAAAGAGAAAATATAAAGCAAGTCGCCAAATTTGGCCTTCTCTTTCTCTTCGATTTCTATTAATTGGGACTGCGGAATTAAAGTTTACAGCATTTCTCTGCGAATTTTAGTCTCCGTTGATTGCGTTTTCCCCTTTGTAGATTCTTCGGAAAGTATGTCTGATTCTAGGAGCAAAGTTCAATCCGTGCGGGAATGGATTGTTGAGCATAAACTACGAACTGTCGGTAATGTCTCTGTTTGATCCTTTTTTTTTGGGGGTTGGGTTGATCGTATAGGTTTTGATTTGGATCTTGATTTAATTTTGTTTTGTTTACAGGGTGTTTGTGGCTCAGCGGTATTGCGGGTTCAATTGCTTACAATTGGTCTCAGCCAAACATGAAAACCAGCGTCAGGATTATTCACGCTAGGTATATATATTTTTATCAAATGAATTCTTATTTGTGATATTGAGATAAATTAATACAGTAAGGAATTGTAATTCTAGGCATATGAATCATAGTTTTATCTATGTCTTGTGGATCTTTGGGCGTTGTTATTGCGAATGTGTTTTGATTATTTGGTTAGCGACTAATTACATTGTAGGCTATATAATTCAATTCATATGTATAATAGAGAACAAACAAATTGGGTTTTAGCTTTCAGGTTATGATGCACAAAACCATTCTCATGTTTCATTTCCGTTTTGGAAACTGTGCTGTACTTAGGTTTGCCTGAAAATAGTTTTAGAAGCCTGTGTTGGATACAGCAATTGTTCAACTTATTATGAAAAACTTGAAATTGGGGAGAACAATCAACTCCTTCGGGTTTGTTTCTGTGCAAATTGTGTTTGCATGTTTAAAAACCAGTCAAAAGGCCAGGGGAATTTGGAATAGTTTCCTGGATAGGCCTCATAAGTTCTTTAACTTTAGATATTCGAAGTTATGCAATGCATACAAGATCTCGATCGAAAGGGCTTGAGACTTTTCTCATTGAATCGAAATTAAATGATAACCTTCTGTTGGATTGCGAGCTATGCAAAGGAAAGAAACATGTTATCAGCTTGTAATTTGGTAATGAGGGAAGAATTTTTATTTTGTTCTTCAATCGGATTAATCGACGCTTCTTACTTTAGAACTTAGGAGATTATGTTTGGTTCTTGTCAAAATTATACTTCATAAATTGGATCATTTCTCTTGTCAAAAGCTTTTTTCTAGTTAATACATTCTGGCGTTGTTTTATAATCCAAGTCCTTTCACTCTTTTGTTCAAAATCATAAAACCTTCTAATTGTTTATGGCGCATTTCGTGATTATGGCTATAATGTGCTGCGAATATTGAATGCAGGTTGCATGCTCAGGCACTGACGCTGGCTGCATTAGCTGGCGCGGCAGTGGTGGAATATTATGATCATAAATCTGGCAGCAAGGCCGAACGTTATGCGGGCTATGTTCCTCATAAGGATACCAAGTGATTCCGAATCGAATGTGCAGTTACTCAGTAAAGTATTAAGTTTTTTTTTTAATGTTTCTGATAGAATAAGCATTTATTTATTTGATTCAATTCTGAACGTATATAAGAAAAATGAAATAATGATTTTTCTCATATTTGTACTCCCTGGACCATTTACCCTGAGATCCTAACTAACTTTTCGTTAGTTGGATTTTACGAACTTGATCATACTAGACGAGTTAGTTCGAGTCAATAGACATGATGAATGAAAAGCTAGATAGCATATCTATAGAACATGTGAGAATGACATTAGACGGTGTCTTGTACTAAACTAAGTAAGAAGTATTTGAAGAAACATAATGTGAGGGATTGGCTAAGAGTTATGTCAAACAAACTTCAACATTGCTGAGAATGAAGTGGAGGAAGAAGACCGAGTCGCTGGATAGATGTCATTACCAGTTTCGTGTTCGCGTGGTACATAGATACCACTTGATATTCCCTTATAGTGTGATTAACAAATTATGTTACTTCTTTTATTTATAAAACATGTTTGTTTAGTTATAAGTTATAACTAATTTTTCTAGCTTTTAAGCACCTTAAAAACACATAAAATTTGACAAACTAAAAAATTATAACCTTATTTTATTTTATAGATAAAAGTGTTCATTTTATGTGATTTTTAGCTTATACAAGACAAAAACAATCAGTTGCCCTACAAATATCTTTACAAATACTCTAACTATGGTTGTGTTGGGATGTCCTTGCACCGGCCTCAAACTGCCATAAATCTTTTTGGAAATTTCTGAGATATTTCTATTCCAGTCACCTACAAATATGGTGAAAATTACTTTTAGCAAAATTTTGCTCCCACATGTGAAATCCTACACATTCTAACTTCAATTACTTATCTTAAATTTTGTTTATAATTAAGTTAAAATGGGCAATTAGAAGCAAACCTCTCAAAGTAGAGGGAAACTGAAAATTTGGGTATTATTTACTGAAATATAATATAAAAGAAAGAGAAAGGGAATAATGGCGGCAGAAATTATCCCAAAAACAGACCCAAAATCATACGAAACTCTTATTATTATTTACTTTCCCACTAATCAAACAGTTGTTGTGCAAAACGGTAACTATAAGATTCACTGCCACTCTCTGTCTCTTTCTACGTCTAATCTCTCTTTCTTATCCATGTTCTTTTGGTTACTTTCACTTTTACTTATCCCAAATATTATTATCAGCCCCTGTAGTCTAAGGTGGCATCAATGTTCTAGGTGCTTCTCACGAAGTATAAAACTGAGACCTTTTTTTTAAAAATCAAGAGTGCTTTACATACCCAAATTCAAAAATTGTTAAAATTGAAATTTTTAATGAAAATGATTTTACTAGTTCAGCTATACCCGTGAATTTAATATTTTATATACGTTTCTTAAAGTTTATTTTCATGTCAATATGAATTTGATTCAATTCACTTCAATACACCTGCAAACTAACATTGCCTTACACTCCATATTAATTTGCAATGTATTTGTGGTCACAGTTATCGAGAAAATCAAATAAATGATGGGTTTGAGTAGTGTGTGTGGGTCTCTTTAAAGAATGCCCATTTCAACACTCAAACTCCCTTTCATCTTCTTCTTTCACTCTCTATATAAACGGAGTCTCTTTCTTTGTTTTTCTTCAACTCTAAATATTCAATGGTGAACAAAGAAAGAAACTTAAAAGATACTTGAAGTAGCCCTAGATGATAATGTGGGTGAGTAACTCTTGCTGGAGAAGCAGGGCACGTGCAACAATTTCTCTTTCTCTTCTATCTTCTGATCATTATTGCACGTGCTCCCCTTCTCCAACTAGGGTTGGTTTCTTACCCTTCTAAACTCGATTTGAGTAGAGATCAACCTTCAAATTAAGCTCTTCTCTAAAAGCTAGTTTAATCATGCACACTTCTGTAATTTTCTAATAATTATATTGCAGTCGCGAACCAAGCTGGTGAGAACGTTATAATATGTTCCAATAATAATATTATGTTCTGGGATAAAATATTTTCCTGCTCAATCGTTTCCGTTTAAGGCTATTTTAATAAATTTGTTGGCATTCTGTAATATTTGTTTTTAACTAATTTTTTTGAAATAATTAGGCTATGCTTGTTGTTTTAGAAGTTTATGATAGTATCATCGTTCTTATACTTTAGTTAGTCATAAATTCAGATTGTCTTGCTTTGCCTTAAGATATTGTAAGATACTTGTGTTGTGTTGCTTATATCTTCATGTCACTTAGGACGAGCCCTTGTTTTTTTGAGATGGTAAATTCTTCCGGTTGTGTTATCCATCTTCTTAGTTTCAATTTAGTTGTTACTTAAAAGTTATATGCAATTCCCATGTTATGTTCATTGTCTTATTTGATTAATTTACTGTAATTACAACCTGAGAAAAGAAAAACAGTTTTGGATAATTTGGTGTAATATTCTCATTTAAAGTCTAATGCTAAAATCTTTTCAGCTTAATTTTATTTCATTTTAACATAATTACAAATTTATAACTCAATTTAGTGCAGTTGAAAATAACCGGATCCGGATCCGGATAACTTCAATATAATTGGTAGGTAAGCATGGGCTATCTAGGAAAAGAAAATGAGTGTATATATGAGTAATGTGACTATCTCTAAACAGTACACCTCCTTAACTTCGTGTATGCTTAAACCCCAACATATTTATTACCTTACTTGTATTATTTTATGTAAGTCAAAATTGTAAAATATAGAGAATCTTTTTATTTTATTTTTACTTTTACTTTTACACCCAACATTTTACGTGCAAGTTCATATATATATATCATCAAGCTATTTTTTTATGTTTAATAATTCATGCTAATTAAATTGATGTGATTGGATTTTTTTTTCCAACAGGTGACATATATCCGGTTTTAATAATATTGATCAATTGTTTATTGATAAGATATAAATCAGTTATTAAATGAATTGAGAAGCGAGTTCAAAAGATACATTGATAATCCGAATTCAAATTCTTAACTCTTTTAAAATTTATTAGTTAAAAATACTTGTAAACTAAGCTTGTAGCTACTAATATGAATTGTGAATTTCAAATGTTGAGCATTTAATTATATACTAATATCAGTAACACAAGATTTTGGGGGCAACTTGTAATCTTTTGGCCAAAAATGTATAGAAACTATTGTTGTTATAAATTCTGTATATTGCTATTAAGTAACTTCTGAATGTTAATCGATAACCTTAAAAGTAAAATTCGAGATCTGGAGTGCATTTTGCTTCTCAAATTTTTTTGTGTCCGTAAGAATTTTAGTCGCTCAATATTCAAATTAAAAGTGAGTTTGAAGTTCAATACTGAAACTTCTATTACAGAAACATATTAGGGGATGTTTCTCAAAACTTATCTTTTTCTAATTTTTTTTAAGGAAATGAGTGAAAAGTAGCTCGTAACTCTGAGCTACTTTACTCCTTAATTTTTAAGTTAAAATTTTCTTATAAGTATCTTTTAAATCATAAATTATAATTTATAAGTTTTGAGAAACACACCCTTAATATATAATAATTTTACTAAATGAACATTGGCGGTACAAAGGACATTTTCTTTTTTAAGGATAAATCCAATTATTCTCTATCTGCATTCTCTAAACTCTATTTTATAGAAAATATAGTGTTTTATATTCATCTATAATCCCTATTTTTCATACCCTAAAAATTATATTCCCTTAAAATAATAAAATTTTATTGTTATTATATTAATTTCTTTACATCATTTATATTCTAACTATTATATAACAAATAATTTCTTAAATATAATGTTTTTAATTAATATATATTATTTAATTAACTATTATAAGTATTTTTATTACATATTAAAATATATAATGCATGCGTAATAAAATAGAATAAACAAACAAATTATTTTCATTAATTTTGAAGAAAACATAAAACAACAATGATAATAAATGTTACATGAATTATAAACTAGATTTACGATAATAAATTTAACAATAAAAGATATGGATTACCGTGTAAGCATTTTCTAGAAAACACTTGCTAGCAACAATTGTATTAATTATATTTTATAATTACCTTCTTCTTACCAAAAATGTTCTACCAAAGCATTCCGTAGTTCAAAATGTGTTGTTCTATCTGTAACTTTCCATGACATTGTAGAAAGTTGTCAAAATATGATTTTTCATCATATGAGCATTCGATTGTTGGTTCTATGAATAATTATATAGTTTATATTTATGTTAGCAAGTTTATTTAAAAGATTTCATATATTGTTTTTATTTTGCTATGTTTGTTTGCACTATTTCAGTGCAGGTAAAAAGATTACCAATACATAAATTCACGCATATAATAAACACTAACAACAAAAAAATACTCACAAAATAAACAAACAAAATAATAAAATTTACAAAAATATATTTTATTCTATTGGTTCTCAATATAGAGTTCTACGTATTACATGTGGAATGGTTCTAACTTCCTTATTTTTAGGAATGACATCAGAGTTTAATGAGCGGGGAATGCATTCCCTATCTTCATATTCATTAAGATTTTTGAGAAAAAATATTTCCTATATACATATTTATTAAATTCAGGACCGGCCCTAGGCGATGAGCAACGAGTGCGACCGCCCAAGTCCCATGTTGAAAGGGGTCCCAAAAATAAATTATTTTAATAATTTTAGTAGTTAATGTTAAAAAGATATAAGTAAATAATAATTAGTGGTAAATCAATTGGTAAGTAACTTGTTTTAGATATAAGAGGTCATAGGATCGAATCTTAGTTACCCAAAATAGTTAACTTCTATATTATTTTGTCGAGGTATTTCAATTTGTCAGGGTTGGGCCTATTAAGGATTCAGAAATAAATTTTCCTTCATTTTCTTTGGTTGTCTCCATCAAGTATCAAATATTCTTATTTTTCTACTAAATTAAATAATATTTTCAAAGTTTCATACAATAATAACTTTAAATCATTACTTAAAAAATTTATTTGATCAAATTGTTTCAATGTTTAATGTTAAATAAATTTGAAATCTTAATATAAATTTAAAAAAGTCTATCAAATTGCATAATAAATCCTAAGAAAATAAACATCAAACTTCTTGATATGCAATGTTCAACATTCAAAATAAGAGTATAGATAAAAACATCAAAATTAACAATATTTGGTTCAATTTCACGTTGTTTTTCCATTTATATACATAACCTTTAAAATTGCAAGGTTTGTAAAGATACAAAAAAGGACTTGGTGTAAGCCATAACCACATGCCATATTATATAAACTTAATTTTTATAAAAATATAGAAAATATTTGGAGGTTTGGGATAATTTGACAAATTTTTGGGGATTTTGCAATGGAAGTCTATTGGTGTTGGGTTAAGGAATTTATCGGATTGGGGAGTGCATTCCTCATTTCCATATCCATTAAAGTTTCGGATATAAAAAATGCTCAACTCCTTTTTATCGGGATTCTCCATCCTTATCGGAGTAGGTCTCAGTCGGATTCGGAGATTTCCAGCTCCGTTTTCAACCTTACTTATTTAAAAGAATAATCGAGCTTCTGTTAGTTAGCATTTTATGCATTATATTTACCTTATCCTATTCTTGATTAACTTATTATTTTTGTGCATTTAATTAAATTGTGGATATAATTGGATCCTGCACAGTGCAAAAAGGGCCTATAGGGTCGCACTTTTTGGGAGGGTTCTACAAGAAACCGTTTGCATTGAGCATTAAAAAACACGGAGGTGGTTATTATGGACGGTTGTTACGTAACAACCGTCCGTATTACATTTGAAAGTATTACGAACGGTTATATTGAACCAACCATCCGTAATACATTAATATTGCGGACGGTTATTTTGAACCAACCGTCCGCAATGAAATATAGGTATTGCGGATAGTTATTATATAATAACCGCCCGCAATACTTATGTATAAAAAATATAAATAATGTATTACGGACGGTCATTATGTATGGACCGTCCAGAATTTAGGTGACTTTAATTTATTTTATAAACATGAAGAGCATGACCTCGCATACATATATATATTCAATTTTTAAATGTGATTCTGATTTCCTATCTGTTTTAATTTAAGTTGCAGCCGCTTTTAATTCCATAAAAAAAATTGTAAAAATGTATTGCGGACGGTTCTCATGTAATGACCGTCCGCAATATGTATTCCGGACGGTCATTATATATGAACCGTCCGGAATACTTAATTTTTATAACCATAAAAAAAATTGTAAAAAATGTATTGTGGACGGTTCTAATGTAATGACCGTCCGCAATACGTATTCCGGACGGTCATTATATATGAACTGTCCGGAATACTTAATTTTCATTAAATTTATAAACCTCGCGCTTTTTCTTTTATTTTCCCGCCGCACCACTCAAAACTCCTAAGCCCTAAAAGAAACCTGCTGCGAACACATCCTTAAAAACCCTTCGGCGATTACCTTAAAAGAAAAATCTCAGCCA
>CATIWQ010096079.1:0-22060 GCA_949673415.1 Euphorbia schlechtendalii | reverse complement strand
TCTATATAATTTCTACTCTTTATCTATACATACATGTCTAACATGTATCACACACTATCAATCCACTCTCCCTTTGAGAAAATGGTTGAGTTTGAACCCTATTTATAGAGTACAAAGGGTTGTGTCTATCCAAACGAAGAGTCATGTCCATTGGCTAAGAGTTGCATACTTCATTGTGATCGGATGCAAAGTTAATCTTTATCCACAATGGAAAGGAACCTTTTCATGATTGGTTAGCTTCCAAAAGGTGTCTTTTCATCTAATAGTTGATGGCGGTTGATCGTTGTTATCAAGAAGTTGGTAGTTGATAAGAGATAATGACTAACTGTCACAAGTCGTGACCACGAATTACATGTCACGATCGTGATTAATGGTTGACAACTTTCTATTTTGAAGAATAACAAGTCACAACCGCGAATGGGTGTTACAACCGTAAACAATGCTTTTCTTCAAAATTTTTCTTGCAACTTTACCGATCTTCGATAGCTTCGATCCTAAGCCAAATCCTTGTGTTCCCACATCTTTTTGCACCTTTTTCACTCTTTTTACATAGAATTCCACTTTTGATCATTTTACTCCCAAGATTTACCTAGTTTTTGCATTTGCATAAAAAAAACAACTACATACCATGTGAAATCTTTTATATGAAGCAAAAAATGAAAAAAAACCATATCATTTTATGATTGAAAGTGTCATAATAATAAGTGTAAGTATACACTTATCAATAAGCGCAAGCTATAAGTCGTTGAAGTTGATGTGGGACATGAGAGCTCTAAGAAAGGTAAAGAGAACCCTGAAACCATTAGTCTTGGTGTTACTAATCATGTTGAAGCTGCTATCACTAAGGCAAAAGGCACCCACGCAAGTGCTCTGCCACTACTTATCCTACTAAGAAGAATGTCCAAGTGGTGAGCAATGATGAGGATGCTGGTGATGAAGTGGAGATTATCAATTAGGAAGAATCTGCTCTTCCTAATTCTAGCATTCCTAGCCCAATTCACACTTAGGTTAAGTCACTTCCAACTTAGATTAAGTAACCTGAGGCTGACCCATCCTTGGGTCAATCAACCAACCCTAGGTACGTACCTTTAAATCCTACCCCTACTTCTTTCGTAAATCATATACCTTCTTCTCTTGTAAATCCTAAAATCCGTCATCCTATAAATTCCCAAATTTGTTCTTCTCCCGTAAACTCTCCTTCTCATATACCAAAATTGCAAATTCCCCAGTTTATACTCCATCTTCTCCAAACCACTCTTCACCTCCTCCAAACACTATAACTTCCATAATCCATTCTCTTGTAAAATCTAAACCAACCCCACTTCTTCTTATGTACAAAATACTTCATCTCCTAACCTTTCTTCCAAACCTACCTTTACCCTTTCAATCCCTCAGATTGGAGAAGTTCCTGAAGCTTAGAAACTCTTCTCAGCAAGTAAAAGCAAGTGAAGATGTTGCTAAGGCAAATTTTCCAATCGATGAAGCAACTCCCTCTAGAAGAAAGCTAGTCTAAGAGGACTTGGTTGATTCAGCTATCTTGGCTCAAATTAGGGAGTTGGTAAGGAAGAAATTCCCAACTCTCAAAACTGATGTTGAGTTGGATGGAGTAGTAAGTCGAGTGCTACTGTCTTAAGAATTGATAGACTTGTCCACTAAATCAAAGGTAAAGCTTCCGGAGTTTGATGCGCACTCAAATATTCCCTCTAAATTAGTTCACTACGAAGATTTCGAGAATATTCAAGGAATCCTATACCCAATTCGCAACCATCTAGCGGAGGAAAGCGCAAAAAGCCTTATGGATAAGATGGCGGTGATCTTAACTGGACTTTTTGATTCTGCAGCTCAGCTTAATACAACTACCTCCTCTATCCCCACATGTACTGTTATTGCTAACTGTTCGCCACTTTTCCACTGATAAGTTTAATATCTTTATGGTTCCAAAAAGATGTTCGTGAGACTTGGCTATACTCGTTTAGTAAGACTTATCCTCAATAATAATGCCAAAAACTTATTCATGAAAAATGTAGGTGTTGTCAATACCCATTATCACATAGAAAAATGATGATAACTACAAGTATACAGTTGCAATGTAGTTTTAAAAGATATCGAACCCACGGGGAAGGACTAGGTCTAAAGACTAACAAGAAAAGACATAGTAAAGGAAAATAAAAATAGTTTTGAGATTTTTTTTGGAATGGGAAGATCAAAATGAAAAGTTGAGTAAATATAGATGTAATAGATGAGAGACTCTAAATACATAGATTTTCACTTCGAACAAGTATAGTAGAGAAAACATGCAAGTTCAACAAAGATGTTACAATGCACTAGACTGATCAAACAAACCCGATTCAACACACTCAGATGTTCAATGATTCGCCACAGAGTAACACATGAAATAACTTTTCTAATCCTAGTGCAAATGAGATAAGACTATTATATAAACCTGGATAACGTCAATACTATGCTTAGTACGGGTCGCTCTCACATAGCCATATTCAGCAAGTTACAATTCCAAAAATGTTGGCTCACTAAACAACGTTATATTACAGATCCAGTGATTATACACGATATTGTTAACCCCGAAACTACTCTTAAAATTAACGCCAATGCATATAACTTGATTAACATAAAAGACTTAGCACGAAATACACATTATGACACATAGACATATCATAAACTTCGAAATAGAAAGTATAAGTAGAAAGAAAAACAAAGTTGTAAGGTATGCAAGTGAAAGCTAAAGTTGATCAAACCGTATCCACTCTTTAATGGGAGTCGTTAATTCCCGCAATTCCTGTGTCTGCTTTGAATTGGGTCTCGGCTCGTACAGAACCTCCGCTAGGATGCTATTCTTTGCGAATATCGAACAAACCAATATTGAAGAATGAAAACTTTTATTGATAAGTGATTTGCAAGTACACTTATACAACAATCGCTCAAGAATATAGAGAAATCTAGTGATTGAAATAAGGATTCGAATCACTTAGACCTTTTCTCGCTAACACTTAAGAATGTAACGAACTCTCTATCTATACACATTATATCTCTCTCTAATTGCACTCTAATATTTTCCTCTTTGGTGGTGCATGAAATTGAAGAGGATTGGAACCCTATTTATGGAGTTTGAAGGGTTGCATCTATCCAAACAAAGGGTTGTGTCCATTGGTGAAAGATTGCATCTCTTCATTGTGATTGGTTGAGAAGCTTTGATATAATCCACAATGGATAAACACCTTTTCATGATTGGTTGACTCCTGATAGGTGTCTGTTCATTGGTAGTTGATGGTGGTTGATCATGCGTATCTGGAGGTTGTTAGTTAAAAAGATAATACCAGAAAACCATCCATGTCGTGACCGTGATACACATGTCGCTACCGTGAATCTTTGATTGGAAATCTTCTATTTCTGAAGTAAACAAGTCACGACCGCTAATGATTGTCGCGACCATGAATTGAGTTTTACTCAGAATTCTTCTTGTAACTTCACCGATCTTCGACAGGTTCGATCTTAAGCTAAATCTTTAAGTTCCACGCATCTTTTTGCACCTTTTTTACTCTTTTTTCATAGAATTCCACTATAGCTTATTTTACTCCCAAGATTTGCCTAGTATCTGCATTTGTATAAAAAATAACTACATACCACGTGAAATCTTTTATATGAAGTATAAAAATGACTAAAACTACAGTGTTTAATGTATAAAATTAATATGATGATAAGTGTAACTATACACTTATCACTAACGTAGTAGAAGGAATGATGAAGGGTAGTATAGATGCAGTAGCAGAGCAGCTGAGTAGCTTGAATGCCACACTAGCAACTCAAGCTACATAGTTTCATAAGTTTGGTGAAGAGAATGCCAAAATAAAGAGAAGCACTGACACCAAGATTAGTGATCTGTACAAAGAAGTTGGAGTAACTAAAGATCTTGGTCATAGCATGTGTAAACTGATGGAGAGCATGTCAAAGCTTATGGTCAACCATGACAAGAAGATTGATAGGGTCATTAAGACCATTGATGAGATAGCGAAGAAAGTTGATAGCCTGTGCTGAACCTAGATACACTTGATGAGAAGTTTGACTTAGCCTGCTATGAGCGAACAACATTCAACCCGCACGGTCATTGCAAGGCACCGACCCCCTAAACGAGAAACGGGGTGTGGGGTTTTTCGAAAATTGGTTTAAATGTAGAAGTGTAGCTTCAAAATGATTTTCAAGTAAAAAGACTCGAGACCTAAATCTCTAGTCTATGTTACAGAGTCGCCACTCAGATTAGCTCTTCTGGGAAAATTTATACAGCTTAGATCCGTTTTCCTAATCCATACCATAGAATAGAGATTCGGGTTAGGATGAGTTACCTACTTTGTCATCATTTGAGTTAAATTTATACTTGATGGAAACCGCGTTTATAATATTCGAACTAAATTAGATATTTTCAGTTTATGTTATAGTTTATCACACATGCATAATGCGGTAAGTAAATTACGAAAAGTAAACACGTAGGAAATTTAAATGCACCTAATCTGAGGGGGGATTAATTAAATCTTTGGGATGAGGGTTTACAAATCACCTAAATACATCGAAATCTAAAAAATACAATCACCTAGAATACATCGATATCTAATGACTATCACATTTGATTTTAAAATTAAAAGCGATACCCGAAGGAAATTAAATCCTAACATACATCTATCCTAAACTACTTGCATCCACAAAGGTTACCAAAAATACGACACATTACACATAGTTGCAAATATGTTCATTTTGATTTTTTGCGAGACCCGAGCGGTTTAATTTAGAACATCGAGATATTGGAAATTTCTTTTCAAGTAAAAAGGGTTCATTTTATACACATAAGTTATTTAACCATTTTATTAATGAAAATCCCACATGTGAATATTTGTCAGGTTGGTTATTCGGGAACTTCGATTCCCTTCATCGGGGTTTTCCTAACACACTTCATAATAATATAGGCGAAAATAAATCTAAGTCCAAATATATACATGAAATAACGTTATTAAACCTTTTCCAAAAAGGAACCAGCTAAAGTTGGTAAAATAATATCCCGGTGAAGGGGAACCAACTTCAACCGTTTGAACGCCTTTTGGAACGATTTCGGGTTCATAAAATCATCAAACATACATATCATGTTACTTGAAAACTCAGATTTAGGTTTGAATGGTCACCACTGACCCTCCTGAACATAAAACAAAATTTGAAAACTTTACAGACATTCTGCCTATGTTCTTCCTAGAAAGCAATGCTGTTAATGACATTATAGAGATATAAAAGATAATTTTGTAGATTTTTCATATTTTTACATTTTCACACATCAAGCACATTTACATGATACAAACAAGTGAGACATGTCTCTCGGAACTCAAAGGCTTACCATAATACCGTGAATCCACTTTGCTAGGTCCACGAAAATCCCCAGAAAGTTCTCCTCGTTTCTGTGGTTCGGTTTGCAATTTTATCGAAAAAGGAAGAGTAAAGACTACCCTTTGAAGGAAATAGAAATCCCAAAATGTTAGTCTTAATAACAAGAAGAAAGGAAGAGATGTCCTTTTTCTTCAAACTTAGAATTCAAGAAGAAAGAATGAAAATGTAACTCTACTATGTCAAAAGAGTAAACTAAACCTCAAACTTACCTAAATAACCCAAAATGCCCCAAGTTCATGCCCAATTCATGAACTTAAACACTGTAATTCTGGAACTACAAGTGAATATGAGTTAAAAGAGCCTAACTTAGTTGCCAAAATGCTCAGTACCTCAAGAACACTTAAGAAAACCATGAACACTTTAAATTCAAATTTCTCTCTAGAGCTATGTTTCTTGCTGCTACTTTGATGAAAATGAGCTCCTCTAACCTTTGGAACTTAGCTCTCTACTTAAAGGAGCTCTCTTCAATCCAAATTCAACTTAGTTTTAAACTTAGGCAATGTCTCTACTTTTGCTTTTTAGCTTTTATCAATCCAAATGCACATGTTGAATGGAACACATCTTAGGTAAGGTGTGGGGGATGGATTTACAAGAAAAAATCAGAGAATGTGGGCAAAGATTACCTTTTTAGTTGAAAATTACCGAAAGTACAGTTTTGGTTCTGTTGTAGAGTCGATGTCGTTAACGACATTAGACCAGCCATATCATGAATGAAATGGCATTTCCAGGTTGGGCTTTTGCTTTTAAAGTGGGATTTAAGGAAGGGGAAGGCTCAAAGAAACAAAGCAGATAATTTCCATACAATTTCAAGACCCCGTAAAATGTAGAAAGCTAACAAGGGAAAAAATACAGCTTCATCATCAAACTCGCGAGTTAGGAGCAAAATCCTGTGCTCATAAGCTACCCCTTATGGGATCAATGTTGATATGAGATAAGTATTGTCCCACGATTGAAAGAGCCATGGGTTTAGAGATAATACCTACCCTATCATGATTTGTACTCCTTAGGATAATGGCTGGAAGCTTTCACCCTAGTGCGATGCTTCTAGGGGAGTAGTCTCTTTATGTCCCTTGCGAGTTGCCTCGTTTGGTAATGATTTCCCCTTGAAGGTTATCCTTTGGCTTGTTGATACCATTGGGGAGAGAACACCAGTCATGCGCCTTCATTCTTCTGGTCAAGAGTCTCGTGTGTAAGCTGTAGAAAGCCCATTGATGACGTGGACCATAGAAATTTCACTATCACTAAAAAGCCAGGAAAAGGGTGAACTGTGGAAAGTTCGTTGCTGTAAAAAGTTAGGAAAGAGGTGAACTATAGAAAGTTCGTTGATTGTAAAAAGTTGGAAAAATTGTGAACCATAGAAGGTTCGTTTGACTGTAAAAAGTCAGGAAAAGGTGAACTGTAGAAAGTTTGTTGATTGTAAAAAGTCGAGAAAGACATGAACTGTAAAAAGTTCGTTTGACTGTAAGAAGTAAAAAAAGATGCAAACTGTAGAAAGTTTGTTTGACTGTAAAAAGTTGGGAAAAGATATGAACTGTAAAAATTTCACTTATTGTAAAAAGTTAGGAAAAATCGTGAACTGTAGAAAGCTTATTTAACTGTAAAAGGTCAGATAAGGCGTGAACTGTGAAAGATCGTTGACTATAAAAAGTTGGAAAAATTGTAAACTGTAGAAAGTTCCTTGACTTTAAAAATTCAGATAAATTGCAAACTATAGAAAGTTCAATGACTGTAAAAAAAAGTTGATGAAAATGCAAGTAATGGATGCATGTTTTAATTCCTTGATTGAGATTGCTGAAAGCAAAAATTTTTACCCCTTCAATCAAGAATTAAAATCTGAATGCGTATTAATTTCTTCGAGCTGCGCGATGGAGTTTTAAAAATATTCCGTGAGGTTCCGGGAGTCGATCAAATGTTTTCGATGACTTTTTATGGAGTTAAAATAACTTATTATTGAATTTTAAAGGGTTAAAATGAGTTTGGGCTAAAAATAAAAGAAATGGGCTGGGCTAAAAGCCCATGTCGTTAACGACATGGGTGATGTTGTTAAAGACGTTGCAATGTCGTTAACGACATCTCGCTTTCAGGTTTTAAAATAAAAACCTAACTTCTTCCATTTTCTCCATTTTTAGCCGAAAATAGCCAACCACTCTCAAAATCTCCAATTTTTTTCTCGTTAATTTCTCAAAGATGTTGTGTAAGATCAAGTTCTGCAATTTGTAAGTAGTGATCTCGTCCTCTCTTCATGCTCATCCCACCATCTCGAACTGCAAATGGTGCTCCGTAGCGGATTCGTATTATTTTGAGAGAACAGATGATTTTGTCGGGTTTTGCATCAATTCCCCAATCACCACTTTTTGCTTGAGGCTTGGGGAACATGCCTCAGTGGTCCAAGTAACCCTAAACTCCCTCAATTTCCAATTTTTACCGATTTCTAGTTTAAAACCTGGGTTTTTATTTTATGGAAATTTTATGTTTTATGTGAAATTGATGCATGATTAGGCTTAGTTTATTGATTATGGATAGTTTAGGATGATTTAGAATTCGGTGTGGGGGATTTTGTTGTGAAAATTTAGATTTTTAGGGGTTGAAATCATGGGTGGGATTGTTTCTGCCTCTGCAACTGTAATGTCGTTAACGATATTGCGCGATGTCATTAATGACATGGGTCATATCATTAACGGCATTATCCATACCATTAATGGCATGGTTTATGAAGAGGCAGAAACAATTCTGCCTCAACAAAAAAACACTTTCCAGCTATTTCCTTTGGGTCGAACACACGTTTAAAGATACCCAATGTTTTTAACATTGTTAGATGAATTTTTGTTTTAAAATAAACATGATAATGATGCAAAAAGGATATGGAGTCATGAGTCAGTTTTGCATATTTGTTGATTTTATGGCTAACCCTTGCCTTTATTTTTTTTCAGCCACAGACCTATACCAACTTTACCGGTATAAGGGCCATCGGGAGGTGGTGGAACCATACAACCGGGGACCTAGCTATCGATGCCACCGACTTCGGTGAGCTTGCGTGGATTATACCAGTGCACATGCCTCATTTGCCACACCATGCTTGTACCGCCCTAGTCGAGTGGTGGTTAAAGACGACTCACACTTTTCACTTACAGGTGATGGAGCTGACTATTACCCCGTCAGATGTGGTAGCCATGATCGGCTTATCTTAGCATGGAAGGGCCATCCATTTTGATGTTTTCATAGACCAATTCTCCACTTCGCGTCGGTTGATTAACCAGGCGCAGGTGTTATTTGACATGACGCTTCGAGCGAGCAAGCTCTCTTATTAGGAGCTTTACCACTACTGGTGCTCAATGGACGTTGTACCTACTGGTTCGCGATCCCAATGCATTCGATCCTTCATTATTTCACTGCTCACGGTCTTGTTCTTCCTGATGGCGTCGGGTAAGATCAACTACGGGTTGATATCTACCTTTGAGGACCTAGCGGTGGTCCGAGTACAAAATTAGCTTCGGTCCATTTTAGGCTAGCTGTACTATGGCCTAGATTATGCGGTGAGGGCCCATGACAAGGTCTTCAAGCTGAGTCATGTTCTGCTTCAGGTAACTGATTTTGATATTCTATCTTTAGTTCTTTCTTAATTTTTGCTACTCTATTTTGACTTTTTACTTCCTTTGACAAGTTTAGGCCTTCGAGCACCATATCCTCTCTCACCCAATCTTCAAGACCTATATGGTCCTTAGAGAGCCTTTCCTGGCCATCTGGTGTCAACGGATCAACGGTCTCCGAAAGTGGCGAATCGGATACCGAGAGTGCCTTCGCCATTTGGTGATCGAGCAGGTATCTAATCATTTCACTTAGCACCCGTATTATTCATTTGTTTTGATAATCTTGTTATAAATATGTATTCTCTTCTTATCGCAGGTTACCTCGGACTCGTGGACTACTATGCCGAATCGAGAGGTGGTGGTGGACACAAGGACAGCCGTTGATGATTATCGGCTGGTGTTAGAGTTCCCCCTTTCCCTTGAGTTGTATCGTGGGGAAAGGGTCAGGGGTTGGTAGTTCTGCATGATAGACGAGCGGCCTGTTCCTCCTCGTCCTCCCACAGTGTCTTCTGGCCGAATTTGATGATCTCTTCAATGGATGATTGAGCCACCTTTCTTGATGGGGATGCGTGATCGCTCCTTTCGTCAATAGGGCCTATCATGTGCACATGCAGCTACTCCTGCCCCCTTTCCCATGAATTTCATTGGATTATACAAAGGATTAGCATCGTAGAAGGAGATCAAGATGGCGGGTAAAGCTCTCTCAGATGAGGAGGAGGAGGCTGACCTCGGTGTAGGCAGCAAAGATGATGGTCCCACTGGTAATTCATGTTATGGAGGTGATGTGGGTAGTGAAGGCCACGATAGCAGTGGTACCGGTAGTGAGGTATATGGAGGTGGCTATGGTGCTTGTAACATGGGCTATGACGGCGGAGGCCACGATGGTGGTGGCGCAAGTTCTTCCAGGGTATGAATCTTTCGTTCTTGGCTTCTTTAAGATTTTATTGTGTTTGTTGAGTACTTACTTTCTTGAAACAGGCTGGCGCGGGCAAGGAGGCCTGAGATCATCGAGCCGATTCATAAGAGCAGGTTTATCATATTCCTGGGTTCGTGGAGGGTTACCTCACCACCCATCTAGATACTGCCTTGTCACTGATGGTGAGGGTGGGGGAGCGACAGGTGCATATGCTGCCTCCGAGTTTGTTGAACTTGATTGAATTAGTTGAATTTCTTTATTACAACCTTATTGCAATATTTGATTTTGCTTGATGTGATGATTTTTGCGATTGAGCTACTTAAAAAAAGATCCTGGTTCCAAAATTGACCAGTAAACTAACTTTTCGTTGAAATGGCACTTCCAATTAGCAATTGTGACTATCATATTGTTAACTACATGAGAAAATCCAGTCTACTGTTAGATATAGGTAAATTGCCAGAAACGCCATATCATTAACGATATCACAATATCGTTAAAGACATTGCAATGTCGTTAAAGACATTGCAATATCGTTAACGATATTGCGCCATATCATTAATGATATCACCAAGTCATTAACGATATTGCATACAGTTTCCAAATTCTACTTTATTTTCTGCTTTTCTTCGAATGGCAACCCATAACCACCAACTCTGGTCTTTCCTGCGCACACTAAAGAACCCAGACTGGAAGAAACTCGAGAGGTTCAGGTTATGGGGGCTTTGATATCTCACCTTTCGCCCAGTGAATACGGCTTTAGTTAGGGATGCAATTTCATTTTAGGATCCAACCGCCCATGTCTTCCGATTTTCTCATCAAGAGTTGTGCCCAATGATTGAGGAGTATCAGGCCATCCTCGGGATCCCATACCCCGGGCTTTTCCCTTAGCGGTCCCATCATACAACTTTGGTAACGAAGCTACCCTTCGGAGTTTGTGGAATTTGTATTTCATAACCCCTTTTCTTGCTCATCCATCATCTCTTGGAGGGTATCAGGTCGACATAGTGCTGGAGTGGTGTGCCAGTGCTCCGAGGTCTTATATAGCCCGACCTTCTATGATGGCCTTGGTTTTGATGTCGGAGTTCATTTGTGGAGTTGGCCCCATTGCCCCATTCCGGTTGTTGTCAGTCATCGATCCCATTTCTCAAGGGAATTCTCCGTCCACATTGGCATTGGTGGAGAACCTCATTGATGTGCTGCCACCTCATACTCGGATTTAGTAGGTGACCATGATGAGTGTATAATCACACTTATTATTATGATATTTTCAATTATAAAATGATATGGTTTAAAGTCATTTTAAACTTCATATAAAAGATTTCATGTGGTATGTAGTTGTTTTTGATGAAAGTGTAGAAAATAGGTGAATCTTGGGAGTGAAATGATCAAACATGGAAATCTATGTAAAAAGAGTAAAAAAGGTGCAAAAAGATTTGTGGAACACAAGGAATTGGCTTAGGATCGAAGCTGTCAAAGATCGGCAAAGTTGCAAAGGAAAAACATGAAGAAAAGCACATATCATGATCGTGGCACCCATTCGTAATAATGACTTGTTACTCTTCACAAGCAGAAGGTTACCAACCAATAGTCATGATTGTGACACATATATCACGCTCGTGACTTGTGATGGTTATTGGTAAACTCTTCTCAACTACCAACCACTAGATAAAAATGATCAACAGCCATCAACTGCCACCAACTGTTAAATGAAACGACACATTTTGGAAGTAATCCAATCATAAAAAGGTGCCTATCCATAGAAGATGAGGATGAAACTTTGCATCCAATCATAATGAAGTGATGCAACTCTTCGCCAATGGACATGACTCTTCATTTGGATAGACGCAACCCTTCACACACTATAAATAGGGTTCAAAACCAACCAATTTCAAGGCACATGGTAGAGAGCATAATAGATGATATGTGTGATACACATTAGAGAGTGAAAGTTATAGATTTCTCTAGTTCAAAGTGTTAATGAGAAAAATGTTTAAGTGATTCGATTCTTGTTTCGATCACTAGATTTCTCCACAAATTCTAGCGATTGTTGTATGAGCATAATTGCAAATCACTTATCAATAAAATTTTCTGTTCTTCAACATTCATTTATTTGATATTCACAAAGAATAGCATCCTAGCGGAGGTTCTGTACGAGTCGAGACCCAATTCAAAGTAGAAGCAGGAATTGCGAGAATTGACGATTCCCATTAAAGAGTGGATACGGTATGATCAACTTTAGCTTTCACTTGCATACCTTACAACTTTACATTATTTTCTACTTATACTTTCTATTTCGAAGTTTATGATATGTCTATGTGTCATAACGAGTATTTCATCTTGCGTTGTTTATATTAATAAAGTTATATGCTTTCGAGTTAACTTTAAGAGTGATTTTGGGGTTAACAAGATTGTGTATAATCATTGGATCTGTGATTATAACGCTATTTAGTAAGCCAATATTTTTGGAGTGGTAACTTGCTAAATATGGCTATATGAGAGCGACCCGTACTAAGCCTAGTATTATTTTTATCCAGGTTTTTATAAGTGTCATAATTTGTTTACCCTAGATTTAGAAAAGTCATTTCATGTGTTGCTCTGCGGTGAATTATTGAATATTTGTGCATCTAGAATCGTGTTTGTTGAAGTTATCTAGTGTTTAAAACAACGTTGAACTTTTCATGTTTTTCTCTACTATAATTGTTCTTAGGGAATATCTATATAGTTTACATCTTCTCTAATCTATTCATGCATCCGTCTATTTATCAATCTACCATCCAAACCCTACAAATTATCTTATTTCTTTTGTTCTGTAACTCTAATTGGTCCTTAGAACCGAATTCCTTCCCTGTGGGATTATTATCTTTTAAAACGACATCGCAACTATATACTTGCAGTGGTAATCATTTTTCTATTTGATAAGCGGTACTAACAACACCTGTTCATGTTTAGAACTTTTATTTTATTAGTAGAAAAGTGGGGAACAAGGTTTTTGGCATCGTTATCGAGTATAAGCCTTTCAGAATGAGTATAGCCAGAAAACTTGTGAACAAGTTTTTGGCGCCGTTGCTGGGGTAGGCAAGTGCTTTCTTATAGATAAACATTTTAGAGACTACAGTACGTTTTTATATTTTGTTTTTATTTATATATTTGTTTTTTTTTATTGTATTTTATGTCTAAAATGTTTACTAACATGCATTGGGATAAGTTTTGTGGTGATTACATGATTGATAACTTAATTGATACATGCATAGATGAAATTTTTCATGTTACATCTCATGAAGAGTCAACATCCGAATCCCTTGAAAATTTAGAATATTCCTCTGAAACCGAAAAATTAGTTAGAGAAGATGATCCTATACCACCTTCTATAGATAAACCACCCTTAGTAGAGTTGAAGCAATTTCCTAGTCATTTGAAGTATGCATTTTTAGGAAGTAACAATACCTTACCCATTATCATTTTTAGTAAGTTATCTGATTTGCAAGAAGAAGCATTATTGGAGATAATAAGGGGTAGAATAAGGAGTATTGGTTAGCAAATTTCCGATATTAGAGGGATTAGCCCTAATATGGTGATGAATTCTATTAATTTGGAAAATGATAGTAAACCTAGTGTTGGTCCGTAAACAGGCTAATAACAACAGTAGAAGGGGGGGGTGAATGCGTTAACTGAATTACTTTTTAGACCTTTTTCATGTTAAGTTAACTCAGTATGGTTTTTATATGCGCGCTGAGAATGCGATATAAAAATGTATAAATTGCTCAGCTCAGCTAGCATAGTTTATCTTCAACCTTTAACTGAGTAAAGATTACTGTTGGATAACAAGCAAATAAATAATATGAGAGAGATGAATGGGCAAGAAGCTGATGAAGCTAATTGCTTAGAGTTAGAACGATTACACATGAGATTTTATCCTAGTTCGGCCCCTAGCCTACCTCCAGTCCCCAGATACCATCTTTGAGCTTTAATCCACTAGTGGTTCGTTCCTTCAATAGGCAGAGAAGCTTTTACAGTGGGTAAACTCTATTACAGAAAGTTCCTCCTTTCTAACTACCACTCAAACTTAGTTTGGGTACCCTTCCCAAACTGACATTCAAGATTAATAAGAAATAATGAACTGAATTCAACTTATAATACATTGAATCCTTACAAGGTTAATCCTATGAGTGATTCTCTATATTATAAACTGATAGAACTATTGATTGTTTGCTAATGAATTTCTTTGAAAGCAGAGAAGATTTTCACAAGGTTTTGCTCTCAGGAAATTCAAGGTGATTCACCAAGTTTGAACGTCTGCTTTTTTTTCTATTTATACTGTAAATTTCTGAGAAGTAGCCATTGCAAATATCACGGATCTTCAATTTCTCATTTCAATTAATCTTTCGAATCTTCCCGTTAGAGATAGATTTCAGGATATTTAGAAATAGGAATTGAATGTTGTGGTGCGATTTGTTTCCATTTCCAAATTCTCATTTTTCTTCAAGTAATCTGGATCTTTGACAGATTTGCGCTTCAGGCAACATGGTGTCTTTCCGTTGGATGACTTTGACATGTTGTGAGATGTGAGCGGAGATCTTTGATACGCGACGCATTTCACGGAATTATTCCTTATACTCTGATTCTAATGAAGAATTTCTGACACTTTGTACAACCACATTTAATGTTGTGAGGACCACATGAATCTCTATTAATTTTAGCGCCTTTTTCTCTTGAAATATAACAAAGGCATATTCTGTTCCTTCATAGAAGTGGTTAGTAGCATGCGTGTCATGATAGTAATTAGCGTCGCAAGAACTATTACTTTTGGACAATAAATATAGTATCTCAACATGAGCTGAGTGATGATAACTTAAACTATATAATACTCAGCATACACTTGGCTTTTCCTACACTAAGTAAAAGCATTCTTAGTGTTCAATTAACTTTTACTATTCCATATTGATTGCTATCACCAAAACTTTTGAGTACTGTGGGGTACTATTAACTTGGGTTCTACAATCTCCCCCATTTTGGATAGATAGCAACTAAATGGTCAAAGAAGATAATTGATATAGTTTAGAGTTATCATATTACCTGAAAGCAAAGTAAAAGCTCCCTTTCGCTTAGTGACTTTCCTTGGTCAGCTTAAGCTCCCCCATATTGAGTGAGTCTTTTCTTCAAGCAGCTCAGCTCCCCCATACTTAGAGGATTTCTTCTTTGATTTGGGATTTCATCTTACTTTGTCTTATCTTTAATTTCTCGTATATTTTCATGCATAGATATGTTAGATATACATCATAAAATATACTTAGCTATAGAAGTTAAGAAGATCTTAACTTGAGGTGAAAGACTTGTATTTTAATAAAATACGAAACTTAGTCAGTACATAATATATGTCCTGAACTAAGATTACATTCAGTCCTATTACAAGTTTTCATTCAACTATTTACAACTAGCCTAAAGCTTATGAGCTGAGGAAGAAGAAGATTCGTGCTGCTTCTACTTATCCTGATTTGCTCTTAACCTTTGTTGTGGATCCTTGTGCATTGGAAGAGATCCCTTGAGCTAACTTATCATTCTGACAGCATCTTCAGCTACTTTCTCCCCCATTACTATCTGGCCTTGAATAATTTGATTGAGGCAGACATTAAAGTCATCGAGAGCAGCTTAGAAGCTCTCTTGCATGCCCATGATTGCAGGGGAAATATCCTGCTCGAGTTGCTACTTGCCCTTGGTCGAGAGGAAATCTTGATCATTCAGCTCACTCAATAGTATATGATGACACCTTGAGAGATGGGAAATCTGATCAAAGCCTTGACTCGTGAACTTTTGAAAGCACTGTAGTAAGCCCCAGAAGTCCATTGCTCTTAGTGCAATCTTCAGCCTTGATTCAATGTCACAGATTTTTGGGCAGATGGCAGCCACATTTTTGGAATAGAATTCTATGTACTTGCCATCCATTTCTCCCAGTCTCAATAGGGCATCAATCTTCTACGGCATGTCATGCACTTTGGATTTTATCTCATCGAGCTTACCATGAACTGACAATCCATTCTTTGGATAAATAGGCTCGTTTGGAAGCATACTGAGAGTAGGCATGTCAGGAAAGAGTTTTCCCATTGTAGTGGCCTTGTGGTGGAGGAGCGCTTAAGCTAAGTGCCCTTCATCTTGGCAAATAATCCTTCTAAGTTCTCAGCTGCATTGGACAAATCCTGGTCATCTACCTTGTATTTCTTAGCCTCGTCTTGCACCTCAGTAGAGTCTGAGACTACCAATTTGCTCTTTCTTTGGCGCAAGGATTCACTGGCCTCCACTGCATCCTCTTTCTCCTTAGCAAGCTTAGCTTCCATTTTTGCCTCCGCTTCTCTTTTAACGTGAGTTTTCGCAATCATTCTCCTTCGCTGGTGTTGAACAAGAGCTTCATCAAACTTGGTTGGACTCTTCCTCTTGGCCTTAGAGGAAGCAGTCTTCTATGCTGAGGAGGAGGTGGCAGAAATCTTCTCAAAGATGGTTGAGATAGGAGTATTATCAAAGCTGGTGTCATCTCTGAATTCCGCCACAAAAGGATTTTCCTCCTCCTTGCTGATGTCCACAGGTACTACTATCGGTATGCACTTTTTCTTTCACTTTTATTTTGCCTTGGTGTACCTAGCATGCACTTAATTGTAGGTTAACTTACTAAAGTGATACATCTCCAGCTTCTTCTTTACTGGCAGAATTGATCTACTAGACTCCCCCAAAAACTCGCCTAAGTCGACTTGCACTGCCCTCATTATCTCAGAGATGAGGTAACCATAGTGATAGATGGTAGTCACTTTGGTCAGGTGATGAAGTATCAGCACTGGCCAATTAAATTACTTACCCTCTACCATATGGTAGACCACACACCTTTTGAAATAGGTGCAGCTAGTTAACGAGCTAGTCTTTGGCAGCAACAGCTTGGCTACTAGCTCATGACATATCATGGCTTCCCAAGGCATCCCGTTGGTAGCAATCTCCCCAGACACATAATTTGTGGGGAGTTCCCAATCTTCAGGAACAAGAACCCCATCTTCATCACTAGATCGCTAGAGTTGAGTGACTGAATTGGGTATGTTGAGAATGCTCCCAATGAGCCTGGTACAAATTAGCATTGTCTTGCCTGCACATTCTATCAACAAGACATCACTAAAGCATTCAATAGTGTATAAATGAGTGTAAAAGGCTCTCATGAGTCCTGTTACTACTGGACCCTCCCTCTTCAGAAAAGTATTAAGTCACTGTTACTTTATGACTCTGCACATCATCTTGTTTAGCAGCAAACCTTCATAATCAACCTCATAGACTGGTCCAAAGTCTAGGTTGTCTTCCTAAGCAATTTTGGCAATACGGATTCCCGCCTTTAAATTAATTCTCTCCATCTTTCCTTAATTATCCACCATAGTCTTCATCTCAGTGGTGTTCTTGAATCTGTAAGTGGTTTTGATTCTCACCATTTGAATTTTGAAAAATGAGAGAACTTGAGGGAATGAGAATTAGGGTTCCAATGCTTTAAAAGTTTTGAAATCGCTAAAGCAAGTAATGTTCCTTCTCTCATCTGATCATCTTATATAGGCAAACACCTATTTTAGGGGGGTACATGTCATAATCTTAGCTTAAGATGGAGAATTAATGCTGAGAATGACATCTAATGAATCACCTCAATAAAACGGTGAGTTTTGACAACGATTGTTCCAATTCTATTCCACGTCATTTGAAAACGTAGAGATTTGAAATTTTAGCCGCAAACAAGAACTTTTGCTATTAGTTAAAAACTTTGACGGTGTTGAGCACGTATCCTCTCATACTTGCTTTTCAATACTTAGCCAAAAATTCTAATGAATTCTATCTTCTTCATCATTGTGGATTACTCATACCGATCAATTCCCTTAGCATACTAAATTGTTCCTTTGGTAAAGGTTTGGTGAAGATGTCAGCACGCTGCTTGTCTGTTGGAAAATATTCAAGCTTTACATCTCCTCGTAGTACATGATCTTTGATGAAGTAATACCTGATATTGACATGATTCATTCTTCCATGATGGACTGGATTTTTAGATAAATCAATTGCACTCTTGTTGTCGCACATGACTTTGAGATAATTTGACTTAATTCCATAATCTTCCAATTGCTGTTTTATCCACAAGAGTTGAGCTAAGAAACTTACTGCTGCCATGTACTCAACTTCACCTATACTCAGCGCAACTGAAGTTTGCTTCTTGCTGTACCAAGAGACAAGACATTCTCTAAGGAAGTGGCATCCTCCTATTGTACTTTTCCTATCCAGCTTATCCCTTCCATAGTCTGCATCTGTGAATCCCCTAAGAGTGAAATATGAACTTTTGGGATACCATAGACCTGCTTCAATTGAACCTTGCAAGTACCTGAGAATCCTCTTCATAGCTACTAGATGAAATTCTCTAGGATCATCTTGGTAGTGAGCATAGTAACATACATCATACTATATGTCTTGTCTACTAGCAGTTAGGTAAAGAAGAGAACCAATGATTCCTCTATAGAGTTTACTATCTACTGAATTTTCAGCCTCATCTTTACTTAAAATTGTGTTAGTGGCCATGGGAGTGGCTATAGACTTTGAGTTTACCATGTCGAATTTCTTCAGAACTTCTTTTACGTATTTAGACTGGTTAATGAAAATGCCATCATCTATTTGTTTGATTTGAAGACCCAAAAAGAACTTTAATTCTCCCATCACAGACATTTCAAACTCACTCTTCATTTACTTGCTGCATTCCTTGCACATCATTTCATCAGTTGCTCCAAATATAATATCATCAACGTATATCTGGACTAGCAACACATCTTCTTTTCTTCGCTTGATAAACAGAGTCGTATATGCTTTTCCTCTTTCATAGCCTTTGCTGATTAAGAAATTGGTTAGCCTCTCATACCATGCTCTTGGGGCTTGCTTCAATTTGTAGAGGGCTTTCTTTAGTTTGAAAACGTGCTCTGGATTTTTCGCATCTTCAAATCCTAAAGGCTGGTGAACATATACTTCTTCCTTGATGAATTCTTTTAAGAAAGTGCTTTTAACATTCATTTGAAATAATTTAGAATTCATATGGGATGCGAAAGAACAAAGCATTCGAATGGCTTCAAGTCTAGCTACTGGAGCATAGGTTTTGTAAAAAATCAATGCCTTCTTACTATTTGTAGCCTTGAGCGACAAGTCTGGCCTTATTCCTGACAATATTGCCATCTTCATCAAGCTTGTTCTTGAAGACCCATTTGGTGCCAATTATTGATTTTCCTTTAGGCTTAGGAACTAGATCTCAGACATCATTACGTTTAAACTGATCTAGTTCCTCTTGCATTGCGATCATCTAATAGTCATCTCCTTCTGCATCTTCAAACTTCTTGGGTTCGATCAATGATATGAATGTTGGATGACTCATCATACAGCTTAGCTATCCTCTCATCATTACTGGATTGTAAACATTATCGACTATGCTTTTAAGCGAGTGGTTGAGATGGGCTCTAATCTCTCTTGGAAGACTCGGATCAACTGCTAAAGGATCGCTAATTGGATACTGAGGTGGAGGTTGATCTTCGCCATCATTAAAGTTGATTGAGAGATCTTCATCATCATCTTTGGTTTCCTTAGCTGGGGGATTCTGAGCTGAGTTGGGTAGCTCAGCTTGATGCGTACTGAGTTGATTTGAGAACTGAGTGGCTCCCTCATCTTCTTCGTTTGGAAGTCTTTCTACAATGTTAGTTTCATCGAAATCTACATGCATAGAATCCTCTAAAAGGCCAGTTTTCTTGATGTATATTCTATATGCCCTACTGTTAGTTGAGTCTCTAAGCTGACAAGCAGAGCAGAGTTTATCCTTTTCAAAGCTGATGCTGGGTAACCCCATAGCTAATTGCTTTTTGGCTAGTTTGGATAGAATGTTCGTATTGATATGACACAACCTTTTTTGCCATAACCACTCATTATCTGTCAATTACTGAGCATCCTGTTAAGTTGAAAATAACCTTCTAGCCTTTTTCGCAGAGCTGGGCTACACTGAGCATATTGAACTTCAGTCCTTTGACTACAAACACCTCTTCGATTAAGGGAGAGATGCCAACAGTGCCGCAACCTACAATCTTGCCTTTCTAGTTATCTCCAAAACTGACACTTCCATTTCTCTTACATTCTAATGAGATGATTTGGCTTTCATCTCCTATCATATGCTTTGAGCATCCTCTATCCAAATACCACATTTGAGAGTCATCAGCGGATCTAAGGCTCACCTGCAAAATAGTTAAGTTAGGTACCCACGCTTTTGAGCTGGGTCCTCCTTTGTTAGCAGTGCTTATGTTTATCCAATCATATTCATCATAATAACCATTTTTATGTCTACACATTACTATGACATGTCCAGCTTTCCCACAAAAACCGCACACCATTTTTACCTTGGGCTGGCTCGCTTTCTTCTATTTAGAGGAATTTTTCCTCTTTGAATTACGAGTTTGGTTATTCAAAATTTGATTGTTGGATGGAGGAGGAACCTCTTTCTTCTTCAAAGCTGATATCTTAGCAGTCAACTCATCTAATTTCTTAGTGAGCTTGCTGATAGCACACTCTTGATATTCAGCCTTTTCTTGAAGAAACCGGATATCAAGTGAGAAGGAAGCATTAGCATCTTCCAGATCGTCACTTCTCCTCACTATCTCTTTGATGTTTTTCATCAATTTATTAGTCAATTTCATAACATCAAAGAGAGCCAGGGAAAATTCTTTAACTGTCAAAGGAATTTCAGAATGTACCTCAGTTTGATGGGCTTTTCCTTTATCATACTCAACTTCAGAGTTGATAGCGAAAAAATTTCTACCGAAGGTAGATGCTAAGCCTTCGCCTTGACTTTCAATAGCCATCAAGCAGAGATTGGCTGAATAAGTAGCTTCTTCATCAGAAGATAAAGATTCTTCTGAATCACTCCAAGTGGCAGCCAGAGCTTCATTCTTCTTGGAGAATCTCTTCTTGAATCTGTTCTTCTTTGCCTTTGGACAGCTTGACTGGATGTGGCCTTTCTCTCCACACCTGAAGCACTTAATATCCTTATTAAGATCTTTCCTTAGTCCTTTCTCAGCTCCACGTCGTTGCTAAGTTGACTTGATTTTATTAGGAAACTTCTTCTTGTTGTTGAACTTCCCATCCTTCTTTATAAAGCGCTTGAAGTGCCTTATAAGAAGAGCCATTTCTTCATCCGAGTTGTAGCTGGTGGACTCGTCAGATGAGTCTGCTTTGAGAACGATGGCTTTACTCTCCTTGCCCCTATATCTCTTAGAGTCATCTGAGTATTTCCTCAATGACATCTCATGAGTCAGCAAGGTGCCTATCAGCTCATCATAGCTGTAGGTCTTAAGGTCATGAGCTTCCTCGATTGCACTCTTCTTGGAATCCCATTCTACTGTGAGGATGCAGAGAATTTTCTTTACCAACTCTTCCTTTCTGAACTCCTTTCTAAGTCGTTTACATCCATTGACAATATTAATGAACCGATATTCATACTCTGAATACCTTCATTGGTAGCCATCGAGAACATCTCATACTCTCTCAACATGAGATTTATCTTCGACTCCTTGACCTTGTCGGTCCCCTCATAGGTAATCTCCAGATTCTTCTAGATTTTCTATGCTGTTTCACATCCTGAGACCTTGTTAAATTCTGTAAGATCAAGTGCACAGTATAAGAAATTAATAGTTGTGACATTCTCTTTGAGAAGCCTCAGATCAACGTCATTGTAGTCCTCTAGATCTACAGGTACAGGTACACGCATACCGTTCCTAACTTCAGTAGGAACTCTGGGGCCTAGCTCAGTTGTGAGCCAGACCTGCATACTTTGAGACTGGATGAAGTTCTTCATACGATTCTTCCAGAACATATAGTGATCACCATCGAATAGAGGAGGTCTGGTAACAGATATTTGTTCGCCACTTTTCTACTAATAAGTTTAATAGTTTATTCTCAAGATTCGACTATATATCAATGTTGCTAAAAACTTGTTCACAAAAAAATATAGGTGTTGTCAGTACCTCTTATCAAATAGAAAAATGATGATAACTGCAAGTATGCAGTTGCGATGTAGTTTTAAAAGATATCAATCCCACAG
>CATIWQ010096049.1:0-57038 GCA_949673415.1 Euphorbia schlechtendalii | reverse complement strand
GTAAATCCAATTGCATGAACATAATTAAATGAGCATGTAAACTATTTAAAATAAGATGAAATGTACAAGTATGGAAGCTGAAACTAAAAATTTGATGTTAATTACATGGACCCGTTTTGGACCCGGATCCGTGGGATCCGTCGGATCCGGATCTGGATCCACAAATTATGGACCTGCCGGATCCGGATCGGATCCGGGTCCAATATATTAAAACGGATCCGGGCCGGGTCCGGCCCGGATCCGGCCCGTTGCCATCCTTAACTACAACCTCTTTGTTTTTTGTATCATCTCATTTTGTATCAAGTTTTTAAATATAATATATGCTTATGAACAAAAATTTGTTCTATATATCATATTCTAATATGTTATGGACTAAAATTGCTTAAAAAGATTATTCATTATTATTTTATCTTATAAAATTATACATTGAAAATTACAAAAATGTCTTACAAATTGTCAAAACAATGTACTTTTATCATTTCATACCTCATAATACAAACAAAATAAATCTAAATATACCAACAAATACTTGGTATGTTAAGAATTTTAATAAAAATAACCATAATTAAATATGCAAGGAGGTTATAGTATGAAAAACACAAAATGTATGAAGGTTATAATTATTTTTCATAAGACAAGGAGGTAGTAATGCATTTTGTCAAAATAGAGGGAGGTTATAATTATTTACCCATTTTAAAAACATGTTTTATGGTTTGATTGATTTGCGAAATGGTCATTATGAAATTTTTTCTAAAAGGATGCTTATGGTTTCAAAAGTTAGCAAAAACATAATTTTCAATTTGAAATTACGTTGTAAAAGAAAAAATTTTGTTTATTTTGAACTAAAATTTTGCAACGTAGTTAATAATTATATAATACACCTTAATGATAAATTTCAGAATTATTTTAGAAGTACAAATATTTTTTTCAATTAAAACGTGATTGATAATTTTAAAAAACATAATAAAATGAATAATTTCCAAAAATTACTCAAATGAATAACTCTTAAAAAATAGTGTTAACATGTCGGAATGTTAAATTTATTGAAATAAATTCTGGAATATTATTATTTTTAGTGAAAACAATATTATTTTCTTGATTTGCAAATATTTAAAACCACGAGCATACTTAATTCACAAGATATGTTTTTCTATGTATTAATTAATTATAATTACAACGCCTAATTTATATAACACCTAAAATAATAAGCACAAATAATATATATTACAAGAATATAATAATACAAGACTTGCAATATCAATATCAAACATAAAAGAGACTTACATATCTAAATGTTTATTAATTATTAAGTAGAAGTTGAAGCAAAGATATATTAAAATTTAAAATGATATGCTAATATTAATGAATATATAACCTTAGAATGAAAACTAAATGGTCGTTACCGTATCAAAATATCAATTATTAAGATCTTGTTCTTTCAAAAAAAAAAAAAAAAGAATCAAGGATATTAACTCCTTCAGTCTTGTTAACGTGGCAATGGGTATTTTAAAAAATTTAACTTTATTGTTCTTCGCTCATCTTTCCCGGCCCTAAAATCAAACCCAATTGATTCCTTGTAAGGTTTTTGCAATTAACTACTTAGCAGATCCTGAACCGGATGAGATATTTGCCAAAAATAGAATAATCCCTCTACACAAAACTGGTTTAAATTCGATCTATCTAGACAATTTTTCATTTTTTGATGACGAATTGTTGTTAACTGAGTCCAATGCTAAGCCTGCTTCATTTGCTAAGTCATTGACTCAATCTGACTCACGCAAACAATAGGGGCGACTACTAATATGGGAAATGAAACTTATTTGGGAATTAAGTTACTAACTTAAGCAATTTCTCCACACTTATTACACTTATTTCACAAAAGTCACAACTTGAATTATCTATTTAGGGTTGTTCATCTAGACTTTGCAGCAAATCAATAGAAACATTAGCCTTTACATTAAGGAGATGGAGCAACGTGTGTAATTTATGAACAAAAGGGTGCTTTAAATTGGAAACAAGTTCAAGTCTTGTTGTTGATTGATATAAGAAAAGCTTGAATGCAAGATCAGTTAATAGAACAACAATACAATTTGTTTTTGCTTGTGTCAACAACACAACTCCCAAAACTAATCAAGTTGCAAGCCTGATCTCGCCTCATCCCCAACCGCCGCCGATTGCAAGATATGAGGCTACTACTCCTCACTGTTTTCCTCCTCTCTTTCCCGGTGATGCTAAGCCGCCGCTTCATCATCGTTCTCTCTCGACACTCCTATGTTAATATTAACTTCATCTTCCTCTATCCCTTCCTCATCAAAATCTGAGTTTTAGGGTTGGAGATTAAAATCAAAAGATTGAAAAAAACCAATAAATCTAAAATTTTGAATTTGTCCCTTGCCATATCAGAAAAGTTAGTAGAGATAAAAAATGTCATTGTTTTGCTAATGATTCGAACCTCATACCCCTTCCGTGATTTACAAAACCACAGGTCTCATTTTGATAATAATGTAAACCACATTATACTTTTTTTTAAACTACCCATTTTTTTTATCAATAACTTTTATAAACTACACCGATAAAAACAAACTTTATTTTATAATATAATACTATGCATTACTTATTTTTTTCAGCTATAAAATATGGTGAATTTGATTTAGGGTAAACTTACAAAACATACCCTGTGATTTTACTCATTTTAAAAAATATGCATTTTGAATTTTTTTTTAAAAACATGCTATGTGGTTTACCGTTAGCAAAAAATATATTTTTCATTAAAAACTATATCAATCAATTTAAAAAACTTGTAATTAAAAATATTATTTAAGAATTATACATTAAAATTTTAATAATTTTTGAAAATTTTTCATTTTATTATGAATTTTTTAGAGTTGCCTTTACATTTAAATTAAAAATATATATGTGTCAAAAAAAGTTCTAAATTTCATTATTAAGTGTACTGTAATTTTTATTAATTAAACTTTAAAATTTAGTTCAAAATTGATAAAATTACCCTTCTATATTATGTAATTAAAAACTGAAAATTCATTTTTTACTTGATTACAAATCACATGACATTTTTTATAAACAAATTTCACAAAACATATTTATAAAAATGAGTGAATGAGTGAAATCACTGAAACATCTTTTGAAATCTAGGTTTGAGCATAGTAAAGTAGTGTTAACTTTGGTTGAGAACAAAATCACCATCGCACATTGTAGTTTGGATTGGAAATTTGGAATGCAAACAAGTGCATTTACCTTACTCGCCATCTTTATATCTCCCTCCAAAAATTTCCAAACCTCCAAAACCCTCTCCGATTAGGGTTAGGGTTTTGCCCCTTCCTACGATGGCCAGGTATAGGAGTTGTAGCAGAAGTCACAGTCCCCGTCGCCGTAGCAGGACCCCTCCTCGCAGCCGTAAGCATTACTACGACGAAGACCCTCGCGATCGTTACCGAGATTCCCGCTCTTATCGTGACCGCCGTTCTCCTGCTCCCTCCGGATTGCTCGTTCGCAATCTCCCTCTTGATGCCAGGTCCTTCTGCTCTCTGCTCGCTTATGTAGAATTATTTTGAGCGCTTGTATTGACTGTTGAGTTCACGCGTTTCTTAACTTGTTGAACTTACTTTTCTTTTGATCTTAAAATTTTGTGTTTCTTTTAAATGTACAATCGGGGAAACTTACTGGTGTACTTAAATTGAATATTTGGTTATGATTTTACGCAGGCCTGAGGACCTCAGAGGTCCGTTTGAGAAGTACGGACCTGTGAAGGATGTATACTTGCCAAAAAATTACTACACTGGGTATGTTAGTTTCTTTTCACATTTTTCAGGGCTCATAGTTGGCGGAAAAGCTATTTGGTGGAACAGTAGAAAAATGAATAGAAAAATCTGAAACTTTTACCCGGCTATTCCTAGCTATTATGCAACTTATGGAATAGCTATTCCTTCTTGAGAGGGAGGAATAGCTATTCCATGAGTTGAATAATAACTATTCCATCCTGACGATGGGTTTTAGGCAAAAAGCTTCATATTTTCCTGACGATGGGTTTTCTCCTATTCCACGGAATAATTATTCTGCCAACCAAACGAGCCCTTAGTGTTTTCCTAACTGCGACTTTCTCTATGAGTTATGTACTTATGTTGGATGGCTCTAGCGCGAGCAAGCGTAAAGTGAACATTTGGTGGTCCATATAAAATTTTGGAGATGCATGACATTTTTTCTGGCAAGTTTTTGGGCCTTATTTGGATTTAGAAACTGTGACTGTCATTTAAAAAATCGATAAACTTTATTGTTGATTAAAAAGAAATATTTAAATAGAATTAGTTGTATAAAATTCAATGGGATTAATGTTTCAATGATGCACTTCTTCAAATTTCTCAATTAATGAACTTAATACTGACATTGATCTAGTCTTCCTGTACTGATCCCTCTCTATTTTTTTTATTACAGTAATTTTCAGATATGAAAATATGGTATTCCTAAGTTTTAACAATTTCTCCATTTTCATTGTAATTCACATTTGGATCAGTTCTTCTTTATTCTTTAAATTTTTTTATTTACCAACACTCGGAGACTGCAAGTAGACTGACTACAGGCTGTGGATTTTAAATTTGTGTAATACCATCAATCTAGTTAAGTATCTGTATCTCCAGTGGACATGTTTTCCATATGTTTTTAATGTGTAAAATATGTTATGTGGGATCTCATTTGTTATTTTTTTTTAATTTGAAGGGAGCCACGGGGCTTTGGATTTGTTAAGTACCGTTATGCTGAAGATGCAGCAGTAGCAAAGCAAAGAATGAACCATAAAGTTATTGGTGGGCGTGAGATAAGGATTGTTTTTGCTGAGGAAAACAGAAAAACTCCACTAGAAATGCGTTCAACATCTCGAGTGAGGTAAATTATTTGCACTCTATTTTTGGATTTGTTTCAGTTAATTTTATACCTCCTTTTGATTGGGATTCGGAGTATCAGACTGTTAGATTAACTTTGTCTGAACTCTGTTGCACCTTGCTAAACATGTTTGATTTCAGTGGTCGATATGGAGGCAGCAGAGAGAGGGCATCACCAAGATCTCCAGGACATCGACGGCACTGTCAGTTTTGACTTTCATTTTTGAAATTATCTTTATCTTATAAGATCATGCCAGCAATTTCTATCTTGATGATTTATGCTGACTTATAACTCTGTTTTTGGTGGCAGCTTACACACACTCACCTTCACCAGCCAGACAAAATTCAAGGTTTGATTCTATATACTAGGATAGCCAGTGTACATGTGTCATTATGTTGGTTCATGGTGCATCATTTTCTATGCCTTATTGTTATTATTATTATTACTATTGATATTATGAGCAACTGTCAGTTAGTTGCTCTGTTTTGCTTTAGTAGTTAATGTCCCCTTGTCTTGCTACCTTTGACTATATGCTGAAGCCTGAAAGTGACGCTTGAAACTGTTATAATACAGTTAAATTTTGCTGGTAGATGGCTGAATCCTATTCTTCTTACCTTAGGAACTGCTGCATAGTGTGTGCTCAGAAGAATAGCATATAATAACTGTATATATATATCGAACTTAGTTCCGGCATCCCTTTATATTTTTTTTTTTGAGGAACCATTATATGGTATATAGTTTGTGATATTTCTGGTGATCAGACTTTGTGAATGTAATATTTGGTGCATGAAATGAGTTTTTTTCTACGAATTGAATATTGTCTAATGTGTACTGGTGGAATTGTTTCAAAAATATCGTAAAATGGAAAACTTTACAGACTACTGGAATAAATAGCAACAAATAATTCATAAAGTGATGTATTGGTGGTTAATTTTTAATTAAAGACTTCCCCATGTGTAACCAATAATACCACTGTCACCAATCATCATGCTTGATTTCGTTTTTCTATTTTGGTTTCTGAGGTTTGAGAACTGGAATGTAGGATACTCTTTTCATCTTAACAAGTTTTAAAGAAATTTTTTTAGTTTGATATATATGCTGTTTTCCATATACTATCCAGTTAAAAAAGAATATAAAGCTTATAGTTGGGCAAAGAAAGAAATCATCCCCAAAGAAGGAAAGCTATTCAAAGTTTACTGGTAGAGATATGATGGCATTACCAAAGAAAAAGATTAATTTGAAGTTTTTAAAGTTGGTGCAAAGATAGCTATGAAGTTGTTGACGCTGATCAATCAATACACCTATCTTAATTTTGTTCAGGAACCATGAGAAAAAGGTGCAGGTAAAGATCCTATTTTTATTAATCAGATTTTCACTGAAGGTCCAAGTATTTTAATACCATGCTGAATGTGTGAGAACTTTTATGTCGATAAGCAAAGTCTCAATTGTATAAATCTGTTTTCTGTGATGGTTCGTGAAAGTCACAAACAGAAGCATGCCATTTTGTGGAGTGGGCATGCTTATGTTTGTGTTTTACTCAACTTACTGCTGGCATGCATTTCTCATATGTGTTATATTTCTCAATGAGCCAAGGTTCTGTTGTTAGGGATGATCATCGCTCACCGAGGAGATCCAAGTCAATTTCATGCTCTCCTCCACGAGATGAAAGGGAATATAGGTCTAACCAGAGATCTCGAAGCCCGGTAGAGAATGGTAGGAGACATGATGAAATGGACTTTCCATTGGACAGATCAAGGAGTCCACAAGGATATAGTCGCAGCCGGTCAAGGTATCGTACATGATCATTTGGTACATGTTTAAGAACTTACCTTTTGTTTCCCCTGCTGTCTTGGTTTAAAATGACCGATTTGCTTCGTCCCTGAATTTTTTTTTATGCCTTGAATAAAAATGGATGCTTTTCAGCTATACTCTATATTAAGGTTGATGCAGTTATGATCATTATTCTACTTCAGACTTACAATTTTTACTTATTCATTATATGCGTTGTATGCTTTTGGAATAAGAAAAGTTCTGATCTGAATCATTACACATTGTTGTGGGTTCTCAAGAGATTAGATGTATGTCTTTGTGTTACAATTTACATGAACATTTTCGTTGTTTTAGTACTTGATAACTTCATCACATCTAATTGTTCGATACAACATGTTTAATACTTGTAAATAAGTAAACTTGGGGGCGTAGTTAATTTCAATTTGTTTTTTCTTGCAGTTGAGGCGGATGTCTTTATCGAGTAGGATTGATTATGCTTCGGAATTGTGTGCTTAAGGATGAACCATGTATACTTTGAGAGCTGTATAACCTTGACTGTTGCAGTTACTTTCTTTTGTTGATGTATGTGTTAGGTGAACAAATCGAGAAATTGCATTGTCCACTGGATTACTTCAAAATGCTTGAATGTTACTGACTTGATTTTTGTAATTTACATGAATGCCTAGCCTTATTTTTAAAATGCTGATCAAAACACTACAATTTGATGCATCAAGAGAGTTGATTTTTTATTAACTTTTGATGTTTTAAAAACCACTTGCTTGAGTTGGTTGTGATTTCATCAATGTTTTCATAACCATACCACCGGACATTAAATTGGTGAAATTTCTGGTACGTGGTATTATCGGTACGATCGGCAGTAGAAATGGTAGTTATACTTGATAATTATTGATATATGTTTGTAATACAATTATAAGAAATTATGTTATTTCATTTTATATCATTACACATTATTGGAAGTATGTTTTATATTATTATTGTATCAATTTTTATAATTTGAACATGTTAGATAATTTTTAGTGAATCGTACCGGAGTCATTAATGGTACGTTGTTATATTGGTAAAACAAGTAGTATGGTACGGTATTCATAATATTGGATTTTAGCATCAAAATAACAGCCAGCCATAGAAAGCTGATGTATTTTCTCTCTAAAGATAGTAAAAATATCAAGCAACTCGAAAACCACAGGAAACATACTCGGAACAAAGAAAACATCAAGTAGATGGATTTATCTATGAAACTGGCCACATATTGCAATGTAGCACTGAAACGGATACCTCGCTAAAGTTTAAGCGCATTAAAGCAGACATCATTCACATATTATTTAAGGACCAAGTTTCAAATATTAATACCAATCAACTTCAATTCAGCAATGGACTACATGACCAAACTAATTTTCGAATTCAGTTGTGTTTACAATGATGCTGTCAAAATTCAGTCTTTTGAATCAGTTCGTGTGATTTGTAAAAAAAATGATTAACAGAATCAGCTGCATAACTGAAAAAGCTTTAGGGGATTGGCGCCAAGGGGATACGCGACGGATTAGACAAAAAAAGGGGTATTTATGTCATTGTGTTACTTCAAGAGAGAGTCGTTGTTAGGGTTCATGTTCTGTTGCTAATCTCTCTCTTTCAAGGTTTTTCACCTGCTCATCACTGATAGAGCCATTCGATCAATAATTAGCTGGTGAGTTTCCTTATCAATTGAATTTCTCTGGTTTTTCTGCTTAAAGTTCATTTGTGCGTTTTTAGTTGGATTATAGTTAGCTTTGAATATTGTATTGAAGGTGTTTGATAAAATGACAAAGTGAGATTGTTGCTGTAAATGTGGTTTATTTGGTGAATTAACTTAACGTTCCATGGCCTTGTAGTTAGTATGCTATGATCTCGTCAAAGATCTCAAATTCTTTGAGTACTGGTTGTCAAAATGTCAAGTTAATGTTCTCTGAATCAGACCAAGAATTATTCAGGAAGAGCAAATGGTTTTTGTTGTACGCTGCTTATTTGCTAGAAAACACGAATTTTAGGTGACTTGTTTATGCATGTGATCAGGAAATGGGCGACAAAAAGAAGAAGACCTTCGTGTTCATCCGGCTTGTTTCAGCAGCTGGGACTGGATTCTTCTATGTGAAGAGAAAGAGTTCAAAGAAAATTGCTGAGAAACTCGAGTTTCGGAAGTACGATCCTCGCGTAAATCGCCATGTTTTGTTTACTGAACAGAAAATGAAATAAGGTGGAAGACAGGTAATATGTTTTTGTCTTCTGCTTTATATTCAATCAACATACTGCTACATTTGAGTTTTATTTGATTAAATAAATGTTGGTTTATGCTTCCTGTGATGTTTGATATAATAGAGTTACAGTTTCAGAAGAACTTTCATGGCATTTCGTATCATTAGTCATGCTCATCTTTATTAATGTAATATTTTTACTTTGTTTCACTTGTTAGCTCAATTAGTTATCTACGTTGCGTTGACGATATGCTTCATTGTATGAATCTCTATATTCCATTATGTTCAAGACTTTGCTGCTCAAAGCCACAACATTTTCTGCATTTAAAGAGAATCAGTTGCATATAAATGTTGAAATGCTCAGGATTTGTTTCTATAGTCTAGATTTTGGATGCTTGGATTTTTAAATGAATGCACGAAACTATTAGTTATGTTTGTTTCATGGAATTAAAACAGTCTATTATTTCCGAAAAGTATGTGGGACCGAGTTTCTAGGAAAACATGTGGAAAAAAGTTTAGGGGCCGCAAAATGCATTACTCAACGCACAGTAAGCATTTGATGTATAACAAATATTCAAATATTTTGTTCAGAAACTACTATGGATGGAGGAACTGCCTTTTATTTGCCTTTTCGTTTGTTTCTTTATTTTCGTTGTAAATAACAGTTAGTATAGTCTTCTAGGAAAATTTATTCTACATGTTTTTCCAGAATAGGGTAGGAAATGGAATAGTTATTTTAATTTCGTTTTCGTTAACCAAACACGAGTAGCATGACCATACGGCTTGTTGCTTTTAACTTGTATTTTCTGTAATGATGTGTGCTTAGAGACTCCCATGTATTACATACACCAATAGTAATGCAGCAAGTCAAAACGAGCACATCAGTATTTTAACAAGTTCATGTCCATATTTCTATTAAATGTATGGTTCTCCTAGTAGATGGTGTACTGAGGTAACACATGCCAAAAGCTGATTTGACTCGCAGAAGTATATACTCCTTAGAATTCACACTGTATTTCATATTTAATTTCATTCCGTGGACCTAACAACATATTACGTGCATGTTTCATGCGTTGAGATTATTTATGGTTTGTGGTTTTGGGTAGCTGTCATCCTACTCATCACGACAAGACTTTATGATATACTCTTAACTTAGAAGATAAATTTTGGGTTGTTAAAACTGCATACTCTCAACTTTACGATCACAATTGAAAATGATAGCCATAAAACCTTATTGCTTAATCCTGTAATCGATGGATCGAGTTGTCATTATAAACATTATAAAAATTAATTTTAGGTCTTACTTGTCTGTTTAAATTAGGTCGACGGTTAAACTCCTATCAACGTTAAATTACTTTGCGTTTTGTTGTAAATTTTGAATGAACAAACTTTTAATGTGAAATTACGAAATTTGTTTTTGTGGTAATTAATTGGCTAAACAAGTGGCTTAAAATTGTGTAATGCAAAAAAGAAATAGATTTATGCTTGAAAATGATCAGGATGAACTGCAGCCACTTGCAAGGTGGTAAAGACCCTTTAGACTTGTACAAGGTTGTCTAATTACACATTCAAAATCCTAATATTGAGATTGACCCTATTCTACCAAAAAACAAAATAAAACAATTGCCAACTTTTTTTGTCCTAAATTGATTCTTATTGAATTATTCTTTTTTTTAAAAAAAAAAATTGATCAATATATATTTCTTGTAAATATATATATATATATATATATATATATATATATATATATATATATATATATATATATATATATATATATATATATGTATGTATGTATGTATGTATGTATGTATATAATGTATTTATCACTTTGAATTTGTCTAAAACAATCACTTATCATCCTGAACTTTCAAATATGTCATATATTCCCTGATTTGCTTTATAAAAAGAAGATATCAAGTAATTTTTAGATCGTGAAATTTATTTCTGTATTTCTGGAATATGAGTGTGCGACTTGACTAGTTATTCCAGGCTCTCCGAATTGGTAGTTATAAATAATGAAGAAAATAATAAGTTTAACATGTACTAGCTGAAAACTTCATTCTCGACACTAGTGAAACCCTCCAATAAGTCTATGGAATTTCAATGTATGTATGGCCAAAAGCGAACCACATCGCTTGGACAATTAGCCATCCAATCCGTGATCACAATGACCCAGTTGCAAGCGTTATCTGGAATGGGCGTAAATAAGTCCCCATGGCCCTTTTCGCGTGGCAACATGGAGGCGAAAAAAAGGAAAAAACATAATTCTCTTTTCAGGTTGTTAGGTCAAAATGTCCATTTATTGTCACTTATGAGTTTCTAATGATTTGATTTTTTAAATATGTCATTTTATTCATTTTTTTTTCTCGAACAAGAAATTGACACGTAACATTATGATGGTAGACTGATGCATTTTTTTTTGCAAGTTTAAGGATATCCAAATTTTTTTAAAAAAATTTAAGGTGCCAAATTGACTTTTTTCGTGTCAATGATTAATTAAACTATACAATATGGTATCATATAGAAACGGTATCTGACAGGTGTCCAACAAAATTTACCAGTAATTAAAAAAAAAAAAAAACCAAGTTCTCCTCGTTTGCCGCATTGCATTATTTAGTAACTATTTTTTTTAAGGTATACTTCCTCCTTTTAAATAAGTCTCATTTTAAAGTTACTTTCTAATGTCAATGTCACATTAATTAAGATAATATAAATATTTATTTATTTTTATAATTTTTATTCATTTAAAAATTGATTGGATATTTTATTCTTTTTATTATTTTCGATATGCATTAAACAAGGATAAAATAGACAAAACACATATTAGAATCCTAAACCGACATTTATTTAAAAAAAATTTAAAAATCCTATAAAGACACCTATTAAAAAAAAGGGAGGTAGTAGCATTTTCTTTTATTATTTTGAATTTCTACAATTAAATAAGTCGCAATCTTTCATCAGTGGAAATTTTGTTAGCATTGACGCTAAAATAGTGATTTTGAAAATCATACGTTCGAGTGGACAATATAGTAGGTGAGGTGGAGATTTTTTTTATCACTATTGTAATTTCAATAAAACAACTTTTTTTTTAAAAAAATGCAATCATCATTAAACTATAATAAACCAAATATAAAAAATATATTATTTTATAATTGCATCATTTTTTTACCATCAAAATAACTAAAGAATGTACAACTCAAATAAATTTTAACTCCTAACTAATATTGGTGTTGTTTTCATGTTTCTCACATTATAATTTTTGGATTTGATTCATAGTGTATATATATTAACTCTTTATTAAAACTAAATGATCTTAAATCAGTGATTCAAATTAAATATTCTCTAAATTTTTCGTTGTAAATTAAAGATGTTATATTAATGGAAAAATAAGAAGAGTACAAAAAACGTTTTGAATCACTACTCTCTAAAATGTTTGTTGTACTTTATGCACGTCGACAAAATAAACATCATAAAATTTATTATCAGAATCGAACATCATTAACATTCTCAAAATTGATGTCTCGAGTCGACTATGTATTTTTCTCATGTCATTGATACTAATTTCTTTTTGTGTGTTTTCAAATCTAACTTGATGTAACTAATTTCTATGATGATTTTGTTAAAAATAAAATCTTCATTACTTTATATCTTATCACCGTTGAATCAATGTTATTAAGACTGATCCAATGATAATAAAAAAGAAATTACACCATACTTCGTACGTTAGAGACAATACGATCCCAAAAGCATTCATCTTGTTTTATCACACATTTATCTTATATCTATAAAAATCTATCCACTTTTGATTTCTGATGACGTGGCCCAATGAGAGTAGACTAGCCCGTATGTCGAGTCCTGTAACAAAGTGACAGTTGCTGCTGCTATTCTCCATTATTAACCATGCTATAAATTTGGTAACAATATCTCAAAGTTTCAACCTTTGGTGTTAATTAACCAATTTCCTTTATACTCTCTTTAAATTTTTTAATCGAAGAAAGTGCTTAGTTGCATTAGTGGAGCATTTCTTGTCACAATCTCCGTTTTTGTTGTTGGGTTCTCCTTCTTTCTTCTCCATTATTGAAAAGTTTGCAGCTTTTTTAAATTTGGTTGTACTCAGTAATGGCCCTTTGTGCAATTTCATTTCCTGCCCATATCAACAAGACCACAAGTTCAGATCTGTTCAAGGACGGCTATGTTTCTTCTCATTTCTTATGGAGGGCAGACAAATTCCACCACAAGATTAATCAGGTGAAATAAATTTGTGGTTTTCATTTCTACCCATGTTGGAAAACTGAGTTGAGGGTAACGGGTTTTGCCCATTTGATCAGAATTTTCAGTTTTTGTTCTTTGTTTGTTACTTTCTTGAGTTCTTTTCAATTCCATGGTTAAAAAAGAATTGATTTTTTTTCAAGTGACGCGGCCTTCATTTGAAAGAAACCTGTGTTTTGTTCTGTTGTGTTCAGGTAAAGGGAAAGAGAAGACAAAGTGGGGTTTTGGCATCACTATCAGAAAGAGGAGAATATCAATCTCAGAGACCACCAACTCCTCTCTTAGACACCATTAACTATCCAATTCATATGAAAAATCTATCCACTAAGGTATGTATGGGCTAGGGATGGCAATGGACCGAACGTGATCTGATGCCAAATTAGATTCATATCCGACCCATTGCCATCCCCGTGGACTATATTGCATATCTAATGTTTATGAGCCATTTATTTTTTATTTTTATGAGTTGACTCTGATTTTTTTTTAGTTTCCACGTTGAGTCATTCATGAATTGTAATTGCACATATTGAGTCCTTGATTAACAAACACCTTGCTTGCTTTAGACGTGGATAAATAATTTGTGGTTATATATTGTCATGATTATTACAGGAGCTAAAACAACTAGCAGATGAGCTGAGGAGTGATGTTATTTTCAATGTTTCAAAAACTGGGGGCCACTTAGGATCAAGCCTTGGAGTTGTTGAGTTAACTGTGGCTCTTCACTATGTTTTTAATGCTCCTCAAGACAAGATTCTTTGGGATGTTGGCCATCAGGTTTAGTTTTACTCTTCCTTGATTATGTACTTGAGTAATGGAACTTAGATTAATAAATTTGTTCAAGAAATTGACTATATGTACATATTGTTTCTTTAGTCATACCCACACAAAATCTTGACTGGGAGAAGAGATAAGATGCACACAATGAGGCAAACAAACGGACTTTCTGGTTTCACCAAGCGATCTGAAAGTGAATATGATTGCTTTGGGACTGGCCATAGCTCTACCACAATCTCAGCTGGCTTGGGTACTACTATGCTTCTTTGCTGTTTTGTTTGAGTTTTCTTTAGATTTTCATCTCGAAATCGACGAATAAAGGTATTTGTGGGGTAAAAAATGGAGCTTTTGATGAACAGGAATGGCTGTGGGAAGAGATTTGAAGGGAAGATCGAACAATGTCGTTGCAGTTATAGGCGATGGAGCAATGACAGCTGGCCAAGCCTATGAAGCTATGAACAATGCAGGATATCTCGACTCGGATATGATTGTGATTCTCAATGACAACAAACAAGTCTCTTTGCCAACCGCTAATCTTGACGGTCCGATCCCTCCTGTGGGCGCTTTGAGCAGCGCTCTTAGCAGACTGCAATCGAACAAACCTCTCAGAGAACTAAGAGAGGTTGCTAAGGTAAACGCTAAACACGAATCTCACCAATAGAGAGTCAGAGCCTACTTTTCGTAAACTAGGCGAAACAAGAGGCTCATTATGTTTGAAATGAAATGATTCAGGGCGTTACGAAGAGCATTGGTGGACCGATGCATGAATTGGCAGCCAAGGTTGATGAATACGCTCGTGGGATGATCAGTGGTTCAGGTTCAACTCTCTTTGAAGAGCTTGGACTGTATTATATTGGTCCTGTGGATGGTCATAACATAGATGATCTTATTTCCATTCTCAAAGAGGTTAAGAGTACTAAAACTACTGGTCCGGTCTTGATTCATGTTGTCACTGAGAAAGGCCGCGGTTATCCATATGCCGAGAAAGCTGCAGACAAGTACCATGGTATTAGACAACCTCTCTCACAAAATTTCCATAGACCATTTTGGTATTGGAAAAAAGATTTCGGCTCTTAATACTGATTAATTAGGATCTATTTGCTTTTTATTTTTTGACGCAATTGCAGGTGCCAGGATTCGAGCCCTAGTCACCCCACCCACTTTGTGGATGTACCATTCAGACTATGTTTGATTGGTCGGATCTATTTGCTATTGATTTCGTAATCTCAAAATCTGCGCTTATCTTGAAAATGGAGCTTTTCATGACACCAGCCTGGGAAAGCAATCCCAAATTGGCCCTACGTTACATTTCATCGAAATTTTTTCTCTTGGTTTTGCAGGAGTGACCAAGTTTGATCCTGCAACTGGAAAGCAATTCAAGGCCAGTGCAAGTACACAGTCTTACACAACATACTTCGCCGAAGCTTTGATTGCAGAAGCCGAAGTAGACAAGGATATCGTTGCAATTCATGCAGCAATGGGAGGGGGAACTGGGTTAAATCTGTTCCTTAGACGTTTCCCATCACGCTGTTTCGATGTTGGGATAGCAGAACAACATGCTGTTACATTTGCTGCCGGACTTGCTTGCGAGGGCCTTAAACCCTTTTGTGCAATCTATTCATCTTTTATACAGAGGGCTTATGACCAGGCAAGACAATAAATTTCCACACTTTTAACTTCAATTGATTAATAAAAAGTTAGCCTGTTTTCGCTAATAGTTTGTTAACGAATTTCGCAGGTTGTTCACGATGTAGATTTACAGAAGTTGCCCGTGAGATTCGCGATGGATCGAGCAGGGCTAGTTGGAGCGGACGGTCCGACACATTGTGGAGCTTTCGATGTGACTTTTATGGCTTGCCTTCCTAACATGGTAGTGATGGCTCCTTCTGACGAAGCTGAGCTATTTCACATGGTTGCAACTGCTGCTGCCATTGATGATCGGCCGAGTTGTTTTCGGTATCCAAGAGGAAATGGCATTGGTGTTGAGCTACCTGCAGGAAACAAAGGCAACCCACTTGAGGTAACATCATAAAGTTTGTTCCTTTTCACTCGAAACGAAGAAAGGTGACAACTTTATTAATGGGTTCTGATCAAAATTCGGTTTTAGGTCGGAAAAGGAAGGATCTTGCTTGAAGGGGAGAGAGTGGCATTGTTGGGCTATGGAACAGCAGTTCAGAGCTGTTTGGCTGCTGCATCTTTAATGGAATCACACGATATTCGTGTGACAGTTGCTGATGCTAGATTCTGTAAGCCGTTGGATCATGCTCTGATTCGGAGTCTCGCTAAATCGCATGAAGTATTGATTACAGTTGAGGAAGGATCAATTGGTGGCTTTGGTTCTCATGTTGCCCATTTTCTAGCTCTTGATGGTCTTCTTGATGGCAAACTAAAGGTACAAACTTTTTCTCAGTTCTTGTCAACCATTAATTTCGAATGGTAGTTGGCATTTCGGTTGACTTTTTAACTCGAAAAAGACACAAATTTTCGAAATTGGCGATTTATTTTATTTTTTTATGGCAGTGGCGGCCACTTGTTCTTCCCGATCAATACATAGAGCATGGATCGCCGGCGGACCAGTTGTTTCAGGCAGGTCTAACACCATCTCCCATAGCGGCGACAGTTTTTAACATTCTTGGAAATAAAAGAGAAGCTCTACAGATAATGTCCTCTTAAAACTCTTGTAAACAAACATAGGGGCATTTTCGTAATTTTCGGTTTTTTTAGACAGAGAAATTCAATGTGAGATGTGTATTGTAATCTTAATAGTTTCATTCGTCTGTAAAGTAGCTTATAGCATCTTGTAAAAACAATAATAAATTGAAAGCAATTAATTGAAAGCAATTATAAATTGTGATAATGAGAATAGTAACCCTTCCCTGCCACAAAGTAAGTCATTAATTGAAAGCAATTATAAATTGTGATAATGTCCCAAACCGGGGATCCTTTTTGCTGAATGTCCTTAAAACCATTAAACGATGTTTGTCTTGCCTTCCCTACCACAAGGTTATTCACTATCTTCTGTGAAGACTTTCAGGCCAAAAAGGTCTTTTCCTCTAGGCTCGGAATCCAGTTTCTCCAAGAACCCCGTCATGTGCGGTGGTTAGAGTTTTTTATACCCCAATTTTAGGATAGTTTTTGCCTCTTGTGTCCTGTTTTTTCTGTTTTTCCCGGTTAAAAAATAATAATAATAATAAAAAAGAATACGAAGGCTTTTGTTTGGTTGAGCTGGTGTTTCTTAGTAACTTTATCTCAAAAACACCTATTACGAATTTGCAATAAAAAAATTTGGTATAATTATTATCATATTACGAAAAAAATTGTAAAACGGAAAAACACTTACTAGGTTCAAGAATGATTTGAACAAGGCACAAAATTTGACGTCAAAATCTTGAACTTGTATATATTGAATTAAAAGCATACTAGTACAATTTTTGTCATGCGCGCTAAGTTTTCAATCTAAAACTTCTGGACCCAACAATATATTGGCGAAAAAGGAACTTATAGAACCGATAATTTGTATAAAACAAAAATATAACCAATTTGTACTAATATATAAATCTGACACATGTTAGTTGAATTATAAAGCTTAAGTGGAATCTAGAATATTGGCCACGCAACTGGTAATACAAATTGGAATTGATCAACACATTAATAATTGAAGGGGATAGAGTTAGTGGGCAAACGATAGGGTATGTTGTACTACTCAAGATTTTCTTAAATTCCTAACTTTCTCTTTGAGGAAAAAATTCCTAACATTTAATGCTTGTCATGTCAACTTTAATCTAATGGATGTAAATTAGTGAATTGGAGCAAATGTACTTTCTTCAAAAATAAGTGGTATAACATGTTTGTCATCGTGATATACATAATTTATTTAGTTAGTATGCTATATAATATAGTGTCGTTTTAGTTTATTTAAAATGAATTATGTACAATTATCATGAAGATCGTCTAATTTAAACAATTAAAAAAAGGAAATGGATTGCATATTACATACCAAATGTAATAAAATGTTTAACTCATGAAAAAAATTATACCTCACGTGAAAAATACTTTTGGCTAGAGAAATGAGAATAGTAACCCTTCTTTGTCCTTTATTACTTAATTTAAATTCTGTTATTAATCAATTTAAATTAATAATTTTCTCTAATTTACTTTTGAAACCAATCAAGAACCGTATTTGTGTAAATGAATTAGTAATTTATTGTTACAATTTTTTATTGGTATCGACTATCAAAAAAATGGAAAGTTTATAACAATATACTATAAATAATTACAGATTAGTGCAAAAGTATGGAAAGTATATAATAGTATATATAAATAAATATAAATTAGTGCATGACATTTACCTTTGTAAGTCATACGCTGGCCGCAGAAAATGAGGTTGGGGCGGTGCTACATATTTGATCAATTATTCCACTTTACTATGGAAAATTTTTATAAATATACCGCGGAATAATTTTCCAAAGTTTGCTTTTACATGTGTTTTTTAATTTTCTCATCTTATTTCACCATTATCTCTTAAACTGTTTATTTTTTTTATATGTCACTTTTAAGTTTTTTATTTATCTCATTTTTATCTTCGAAACGCTATCAATTATGATATATTTTTTCAAAAAAAAATTCAACTGTTTGATATAGATGCTGGTACGAAACTGGTAGGTAAGTGGTATGTAACTAATAGGTTGAACAAGTTGTGTCAAATTTGTCATGAAAATATGGTAAGTAACATAAAAGCATGTCAAAAGTTTATCTCCATAACAATAAACAAACAATTATAATCTTAAAAGTAATGAAAATGCATTAAAAAGTTATTACAACATGTAAAATAAAATCTCTACAAAGTATTGAATCAAAACAGTAGGAATCTGGTTTGTAATTGGTATGAAGAACAAAAAATGTTAAACCTAGTAGATAAGTGGTAGGAAACTAGTACGAAGAACAAGTTGTGTCAAATTAAACTTGAAAAGGAATGAAAATACATTAAAGTGATCAGATCATGTAAGATAAATCTTTACAAAGTATTGAATAAAAAAAGTAGGAATCTGGTATGAAACTGATATGAAGAATAAAAAATATCAAAACTAGTAAGAAAGTGTTAGATAAGTGATAGGAACCTGATATGAAGAACAAGTTGCGTCAAATTAATCTTGAAAATTAATGAAAATGCATTAGAAAGCGATTAGAACAAGTAAGATAAAGCTCTACAAAGTATTGAATAAAAAAAGTAGGAATCTAGTATGAAACTGGTAGGAAACTGGCATGAAGAACAAAAAATGTCAAAACTAGTAAGAAAGTGATAGATAAGTTGTAGGAAACAGATATGAAAAAAAAGTTGTGTCAAATTAATCTTGAAAATTGAAAATTCATTAGAAAGTGATTAGAACATATAAGATAAAACCTACAAAGTATTGAATCGAAACGGTAAGAATCTGATATGTAATTGGTAGGAAACTAGTATGAAGAACAAAAAATATCAAAACTTGTAAGAAAGTGGTAGGAAACTAGTATGAAGAACAAGTTGTGTCAAATAAATCTTAAAAAGTAATGAAAATGCATTAGAAAGTGATTAGAACATGTAAAATAAAGCTCTACAAAGTATTGAATCAAAGTAGTAGGAATCAGATATATAACTAGTATGAGACTGGTATGAAGAACAAAAAATGTCAAAACTAGCAAGAAAGTGGTAGGTAAGTGGTAGAAAACTGGTATGAAGAACATGTTGTGTCAAATTAATATTGAAAAGTAATGAAAATGCGCTAGAAAGTGATTTAAACATGTAAGATAAAGCTCTACAAAGTATTGAATAAAAAACAGTAGGAATCTAGTATGAAGAACAAAAAAATGTCAAAACTAGTAAGAAAGTGGTAGGAAACTGGTATGAAGAACAAGTTGTGTTAAAAATAACCTTGAAAAGTAATGAAAATGCATTAGAAAGTTATTAGAACATATAAGATAAAACTCTACAAAATATTGAATCAAAATAATAGGAATTTGGTATGAAGAACAAAAAATGTCAAAAATAATAAGAAAGTGGTAAGAAACTGGTATGAAGAATAAGTTGTATCAAATTAATCTTGAAAAGTAATGAAAATGCATTCAAAAGTGATTAGAACATGTAAGATAAGGCTTTACAAAGTATTGAATCAAAATGGTAAGAATCTGGTATGTAACTAGTCTGAAATCGGTACGAAGAACAAAAAATGTCAAAACTAGTAAGAAAGTGGTAGATAAGTGGTAGGAAACTGGTATGAAGAACAAGTTGTGTCAAATTAAACTTGAAAAGTAATGAAAATGCATTAGAAAGTTATTAGAACATGTAAGATAAATCTCTACAAAGTATTGAATCAAAACAATAGGAATCTGGTTTGTAACTGGTATGAAGAACAAAAAATGTCAAAACTAGTAAGTGGTAGGAAACTGGTATGAAGAATAGGTTGTGTCAAATTAATCTTGAAAAGTAATGAAAATGCATTAGAAAGTAAGCAAAACGTGTTAGATAATTAATTAAAACTAATCAGCTGATTAAGTTCAGGAATTCTTTGAAGAACAGACTTCCAAGACCGATGAGAGTGATAAAAATCAGAATTAAAAGATGAATTTACAATTAAATTAGCCATCACTTCCTCCATTTTCAATGTGAGTTCTGCAATATTTGTTTAAGCTCTCTCTTTATTAAATTTACAAACATATATACAGTATAATTCTTTATTAACTCATTTAGGCAAAACACATAGTGGATGGGTCGCATCTTGGTACATTTATACAGCCCAGTGAAAATTCTCACATCAATTACAACACAAAAATTGCATAATCCTTCCACAAATTAATGACAAAATCAAAAGCAAAGAGACAAATCAAATCTATTGACAACAACAGAATTTCAACTCCATGGATCCTCATTCTCAATCGAAAGAAAAAAACCTAATATAAAGCTAGAAAATTGAAATTATACAGAGAACTTAAGAATTGCAGAGAGCAGAAACTTGAAGAAACTTCATCTAGAGAAAATCGGGGAAAATCAAAATAAGGAAGAGAGAATTTGATGGAGAGAAACGCGTGAAACATAAAGAGGAAGCAACTTAAACTTGATAAAACAATCTATATATAGAACGTATAGAGTGAAAACTGAAACTTAAAATTGGTAATACAATACAAATTATCTGTTTGAACGTATTTTTATAAATAAGTCACAAACCCTACATTTTTTATAATTTCCCTATAAATTAAAGATGGGCTGTATACTGCAAAATGAATCAATTAAGCAATATACATATTAGAAAGCCGACTAGGAGTTGGCCGGAAACTCCACCACCGGAGACTCATACTCCTCGCTGGCGGTGATAATGCCCTTCGCAAAAAAAATTTCTTAGCATTACGTCTTCTATATTTATCACCAGGAACAACATATCCATGCCAGCTACACCTTGTTGAACCACGTCGATTCGAACACGTGCAAATTGACTGCACCCTCTGAGACGGCGGTGATATATAATTCCGGCTATATCGGTGAACCGGAATGTCTTCAGTACTCTCTTGATATTGCAGCTTTCCTTTGGTATATTTCTGAGAAATTGTTTGCATGATTTATTTTCAAGCTTGTAGTTTGGGTATGGGAGAAATGTTTGATTTCGGGGGTTTTAATTTGTTAAACTAACATAAAGACACGAATTTGTTGACTTTGAATTTTTTGAAATAAAATTTGAATTTCAGACTTGACCAGTTCAAGAACTCAGATGGGTGGCAACAATAAAATGTGAAAAGGGTGAAGATTATAAAGGCCATTGTTTGTTGACTTGCATATATTGAAATTATAAAGTTGAATTGGGTCAATTATTCAACCAACATATTTTTTTGTTAGTTTGGTATTTTATTATTATTTGTTTTGGTTGAATGTATAATAAGCACCTTGTCTGCCAAATTAATTGTGAAAATCATTGCGAATAATATGAAATTTGTTATGTTCACAGGACACATGTGATCTTCTGATTTAGCTTATCCAAATTGAATGGAATTTACATAACACTGTACATCCCAAATTTTATTTTATCTTGAAAACATAAACTCAAATTATATTTTGAGTTTTCATGTATCCATTTCCATTTCAGTTGTCTTTTTTCACCGTTTTCATTCGTAATAAACAAAGGTCTCGTTTGGTTGACAGAATGGAATAAAATACAAAATGAATGCAAAAAGTCAAGTATGATGCATGAGTCTGATGTCGAAGGGAATAGCTCTTCCTAGTTTCCATGGGAATCATAGAATAGTTATTCCTTCATTACAAAGAGAAATAACTATTTAGTGATTTTCATGAAAATTAGGAGGTGCTATTCCATCCGACGTCGGAATCATGCATCATAATTGATGTTTTTGCATACATTTTCAATTATATTACATTCTATTCTATTCCACCAATCAAACGAGTCAAAATTGTCACAAAATAATAACCATAAGGGATTTGATGGGATGGCAACCATAATTTACAGCTAAGCCATTTGAGATGGGGATTCACCTCTTAATTGGGCGGGCTTATTTGAGCTAGGACTGGTTTTAGGCATGCTTTTATATAAATAACTCTCTCCAACCCCTACCCGGTCCTTTCTATAAAAGTGCAGGGCAGGACAGGTTCGGGTCAAAGTTGAAATATTTTGTCCAAAGCCCACTAATTCTTCAAATTGATAAAATCAGACAATAAAAAATCATCCAAGTCAATTAAATAAAAACAATTCAAATCCAAAATACGACATTCCAAATAATTAAAAGTATTTCAAACACATTGAGATTTCAAACTAATATCAAAACTCTAAAAAAAGTCATCTAAACCAGGTGTTTCATCAATATCTTCATCACTTGAACTGGAACCATCACTACATTCAAGTTCATCCATACTTATATCTTCAACTACAAAAAGAATTTAAAGTAAATATAAGATACAAAAATCTTAACACATTAATATAATACATTTTTTTGGAATAATAATATGATGCAATTATAAATACAGAGAGTTGATACTAGTGTTAAATAAACAACAAACACTTACCTTCTTCCTTCAACTAATCATTCAGACAAATAATTGCTTGGACTGTTTGGGAGTCTAAAGAACTTCGTTGCCGTTATAACTTTGCCATCAATACTAAAAGCAGACATAGAAGCAACAAAGCTTACCGGAATACATAAAAGATCATCAACCATTCTTGAAGATTTGGGTATCTCACAGAACTTTTGTTCCAAAATTCCACTAAATCAAAGGGTTCGATGGAATCTAGAAGTGGTTCAAATAAATAACCACCCAACTCTGGTTCTTTATTGGCTTTTTTCTTCTCTAACAAATATTTTGAAAACCCACATTCATTTGACTCCTTGTACTCATCATATAGCCTATATAAAATGCTAATAATTCTAGTTACATGGATATCACTTTCTTCATCACCATAAAGCTAATCAAAAGCACTAAAAGTAAGCCTTTTCATACCGAGGATCTAAAATGCATGCACAATTGAAAATTTCATTATATTCAGACCAATACTTGTCAAATTTCAATTGCATAGATTCCACAACATCACTCAAAATACTATTTTAACCCTTAGTCACATCTGACAGTGTTTTATGAATCTTCCATACACATTTAAAGTATAAATTGATAGTATGAGTTTTGATTATAGAAAACATGCAAGTCACTTCATAAAAGTTTTCAACAACTTATGGATGACACTTACATTCTCTCATTCATCATCTTTAATCATGTAAGAAGACAAAATTTGATCTCTATCCACAAAATAGAGAAACACATTCTTATAATAAAGAACGTGATCAAGCGTGAAATACATTGAATTCCATCTCACAAACATATATAATCTAAACCTCCCTTTAGTTTTCAAATCAAAATTCTTCCATGCCACATAAAAAAACTCTTGGATCGCTAGTTGACTTACGAACACATTTAACCATTTCACGTATATTGTCTATAGAAGCTTCAATGACAACTAAACCAGCTTGCGCAATCAAATTTAAAATGTGAGCACAACATCTAACTTGTAAAAATTTACCATCCTTAAGAAGACACTTCTTACAATTTAGATTCAACTTCACGTTGCAAATCATCACATCATTGTATATTGCATTATCAGTTGTGTTTGAGAAAATCTTGTTAGACATGATGTATGCCCTAGAGACAATTAGGGCGATATGCCTTTATTAGCTATAATGTACAAATAGTTTTGAATAATTAATAATGATCAAATGCATCTTTATTACTTATCAATGCTTTCTATTTATTGTTTCTTGCGGGTATCATATATGTGTGACAATGTATATGCGAATTGATGAAACAAAGTCCATGACTAATTCATAGCGTAAAAGTGCAAGGACATAATGGGAGCTATGTGGAGTATGAAATGCACATATGTGTTACTATGAATAGTCTAAATATCCCTAGTTGTAGTTTCATTGAGACTAGACATCAATGGAGCGGATAGACTAGCATGTGTAGGCTTACTCCTTGGATTAGTTCTAAGCAGCTGATCTCACGAGTTGAAGGTGGTACCTTGAGTTAACACATAAATGTATTCAGGTAATACATTGGAGACCACCATAAGATAGATACTCAGAAATAACTATATCCATGTATTGGTGTCATGTCTTATTGTAGTAGCAGTACGAGTATCCTCAGACCTGAAATACCGGTTACCTTATCTAGGAGTTGCTATACTTTGGGTCATACTTATTCATACCCTAGTGGTTAGGATGACACGAGTTATTATGGGTATAGCGATGATCACATGTCGGTAAGCTGTGTAGTCAAGATGGGATCCATTGCACCTGATATAGTAATGTAATGGAGATGTACCTTAGGGCCCCTTGTTGAAGTGACACACTCATAAACCTCTAATCAGAGTATACGATTGACGGAACAAGTTTCTAATCGATCAAGATACAAAACTGCTACGTGGTGTTCTTCTTAAACAAGTCTAATTCTCGGATAGCTTCGGCTATTACATGAGCTGACACTTAATCCGAGCTTAATAAACTGGATGGTACTTAACTTGATGGAAGGAGTGTATTGTGCTAGTTAATACTGTAGAACCGGATCACATCACATGCACGTGATGTTCAAAGTATCGGGGGATCATACCTCTTTGCTAGAAAGACCATTTAATCATCTAGAGATATTGGGTTTCATAACGGTTTGGAACAATGAGCTGAAAGGTTCCTGGATGGGAAACCATGTTTAGGTTAACTTCTAGCGGCTCTATTCTTTAGGATCCTATGAGGTCACACACTTTGGGTCTTTATCGGATCATGTAAAGAACCTATGGATTGGGTCTATACCAAAAATCAAGTTGTGAAATCAATGAGAAGAATTATTAATTGGTTTTACCGAATTAATAATTAAAAGGAATAATGGAAAGATAGGGAAATATAGTTAGAGTAAGCAAGGGATTTTTCCCATTACAAGTGAGCCCTGAAAAGCACTTGGGTTATTTGAGGTGGGGCCTGCACGGTTGCCCCGCGAGCTTAAAAGCATGCGAGTCGCAAGTAGGGGCTTACGGTTAATGAGTGAAGCCTGCGGGTTAGCCCGCGGGTTGCCCTACTGGCGCGGCTGACCCGCTTACATGGGATAGGATTTATCCTATCCCATGTAGAGTTAGAAGGGGAGTCTAACACTCCCCCATTTTTCCTATAAATAGGCATTCATGTCTTTCATTATACACACACCAAAAAGCTTTGAGCTTGTTTTCTCTCTCATTTCTACTCTCCTCTTCTTTTGTTGTGCGAGATCCTCCACAAGTTTCTCCAAACAAATCGAAGAGTTCTTTTAGAAGGCTCAAAGTTTAAGTGAGCTTTCGATTTGGATTTTTGAGTTGATTTAAAAGTAGTCTAGCAACTACTATCAATCTATGGGTTCTACTTGTTTGAGGTTTTGGTCGGTGAAGATCCGTGTGGATCAAGTTATAAAAGCTTTCCTAGTTTGGAAGGTTGTGCCCTCGGAATTGCTTAAAGGGAACACTGCTACCAAAAGAGATATCAAGTACACATCAACTAGTAATGCTTTTATCTTTAGATGAAATATTTCTTTTACATGTTTTATAAACCTAATAGCATCTATGGAACGTTTTAATCTAGATTATGTCAATCATGACATGCTTAGGAGATCCTCAAGTTAATTTTAAATTTTTGAATTTCGGGCCTTGCAACCTATTCATGTTCAACTATTATCTTGATTAACCAACAATGGCATCAGAGCTTGCCTTATGCTATGCATAATTGATTGTAATATGTTAAAAATCTGAATTTCGATGCATTAATTAAAGTATGCTATGAATGACTTAGGTTTCAATTCCTATTGTAGAAAATGATGTGATAACTAGCTTAAGGTGTTGCTCAAACTTAGTCTAGGTGATTATTATATACAATTAGCAATATTTGACCACACAAGTAAATGCTTTAATTAATTGTCATCCCGTACTTCCCTTAGTTAAAGAATGAAATATTTAAATTATAATTATTGGTGGTATAACGAATCAAAGTGCCCGTGGTAATTTTGGTAAGAAATGGACAAGGCTACTCATTCACTTCAAGAGGGCCTCTCCTACCTAGAAGTTATCATCGGTATTAGATTCAAGTATACCCAAGGGATGTTTATGACTTAGTCGATTTCTAGTATGGGAATTTATTCTGCATATGGTTTTACAAACGTGGTTTAAGTTGTTAAAATTAAAACAAGTAGACATAGGTGCAAATACTTAAACGTGGATCTTGTTTGTTTTGCATTCTATGTGGAGTCTTGGTATAATGAAATGATTATGATATACCAGTTAGAGCATGTTCCCTTAGAGTTAATAATTCCTAATAACCTGGAATTATTATTTCATAATCGTATCCATTGTATATGACCTAGACTAGGGCAAGACCAGTGCCACCAATGAAATCCCTACAACTATGTTAAGGCGGAATAATGTCTTCCCGTCATAAGTTGTGATACGAGCCTTATTAATGGATGTAAGCACATGTACTTATTAATGGATGTAAGCACATGTACAACATGCCTTCCTTTAACATGTGCTTGGTCATGAGACTAGATGGGGTTAGTGCCTTAACCAAAGAGGGTTAGTTGTCCATATTATTGGAGCTAATGCCGAATTGGAGACACATTTGAGGAGTCGTACAGTTGGGTACGCACGTCTTGAGAAAGAGAACTTAAATAGATTAGCAATTGCACGAGATGGAAATGTACGGGTTCGATCCATGGTTATATTGTTATGTCTTGACCTGAGATAATGGGGGTCATGATAAGTAGCTATGGATGCTACCTACTAAGGAAAATTGGTTTAACTAGATTTCTCGAATTTCAATAGAAGGGGCTATTTAAATGTCAATAAAATAGTAGGAATTTATGTGTTTAATTAAAGACCCTATATTAAATGCATGTACTAATGCTAATGTCTAAACAAATTCTATCTTATGTCTAGGTTGAATATGATCACTAATGAAAATACTCGCATTGACATTGACCCTCTTAACGACATCAAATATGATGTTTATAACTTCAATGAGTGGTTTGAGACTGTTAGAGAAGTTCTTCAGAACTACTACTCAGATTATGTTCTAACTGATCCTAGTCCCTAACACCTTGGTAAGAACGCTTTTGCATGTGAGATGAATGATTATGAGGAGCACAAGGGAAACTATGAGTTTTTGACAAAACTCATGTTAGACCATATGCTTCCAAGGTATGCGTAATTGTACAATTGGTAGGATCTCGCAACCATGATTCATCATCTCAAGTCAGTGGAAAGTTTAGAGAATGAACTATTCCACATTAGATTGCGGGGAGACACATCAGCAGTAGAGTTGGTTATAAACATTTATGACAGCTTTTAGAAACTAAGAGAGTTAGGAGTTGAGTACAGTGAGCAGTCTTTGAAAAAGATGGTATTGAGGGTATTACCCAATAAATATGACTCCAAAAAAAGATGCTCAAGGAGTGTTCTCCCAAATACACCTTGACCCAACTCATGGATTTGCTCGAGATTTATGAAATTGAGTTTAGAAACAAACTCAAAGAGAAAGCCAATGCTGAGGACCTTAAGTTGAGGAAACCAAAAGGTTTAAAAGTTAAGAGAAAGTTCACAAGAAAGTTAGAATTGAATAAAGAAAATGTTTCTCATGACACAAGCTCATTGGATGATGATAGATGTGCTCTAACATTTGGAGGTATTTTTGATAAGTGTATAATTATACTTATTATCTTGGTATTTTCAATCATAAAACGATACGGTTTAAAGTCATTTTATACTTCATATAAAATATTTCATGTGGTATGTAGTTATTTTTTATGCAAGTGCAGAAACTAGGTGAATCTTGGGAGTGAAATGATCAAAGATGGAATTCTATGCAAAAAGAGTGAAAAAGGTGCAAAAATATGCATGGAATGCAAGGAATTGGCTTAGGATCGAAGTTGTCAAAGATCGGCAAAGTGGCAAAGAAGAACCATGAAGAAAAGCACATGTCACCATCGTGATTCCTGTTCGCAATTAGACAAATCGTGCCTGTGACTATCTATCTCGATCGTGACTTGTCATTCTTCACAAGTAGAAAGTTACCAAATTATATTCACGATCGTGGCATTTATATCAAGCTCGTGACTTGTGATGGTTTTAGATGACTCTTCTCAATATCCAACTGTCAGACAAGAACGATCAACCACCATCAACTATCAAATGAAAAGACACCTTTTGGGAACAATGAAGCCATGAGAATGTGCCTATCTATTAATGATAAGAATGAATTCTTTCATCCAATCAAATTGAAGGTGATGCAACCCTTCACCAATGGACACGACTCTTCATTTGGATAAGCGCAACACTTCGTACTCTATAACTAGGGTTAAATCCAACCATTTTCATAGAATGGTAGTGTGTACAGATGGTGTAACATGTATGACATAGATAGAGAGTGAAAGATATAGATTTCGCTAGTTCAAAGTGTTAGAGAGAAAAATGTATAAGTGATTCGACTCTTGTTTCAATCACTAGATTTCTCCACATATTCGAGCGATTGTCGTATGAGTGTAATTGCAAAGCATTTATCAATAAAAGTTTCTATTCTTCAACATTCATTTTTTCTACATTCACAAAGAATAGTGTTCGCAAGGTTTCGACTTTAATAACTCCTAGGAATTTTTATTTAATAATGAAGCCAAAAACCTTATCTCCCACTTTCCTACCGATAAGATATAAGTTCAAAATACGAACAGGTGTTGTCAGTACTGCTTTTCTAAATAGAATGGTGGTGACCACTACAAGTATACAGTTACGATGTAGTTTTAAAAGATATCAATCTCACAGGGAAGGTTTAGCTCTAACGATCAACAAGAAAAATGGAATAAAGAAAATAAAATATTTTTGGATTTTAGTCAGGAGGATTAGAATGAAGAATGGATAGATTTATGCATGAAAGACTAGAGATTCTAAATATATAGATTTTCCCTATGAAATAAGTATAGTAGAGAAAACATGCGAGTTCAACAAAGATGTTATGATTCACTAAACTAATCTAACAGACTCGTTTAAAACACCTAGATGTTCAATTATTCACCGTAGAGCAACACATGAAATAACTTTTCTAAACCTAGCTCAAACTAATTAAGACAATTATATAAACCTGGACAACATCAATACTATGCTTAGTACGGGTCACTCTCACATAGCCATATTTAGAAAGTTACCATTCCAAAAATGTTGGCTCACTAAATAGCTTTATATCACAGATCCAGTGATTATACATGATATTGTTAAACCCAAAACAACTCTTAAAATTAACTCCAACGCATATAACTTGATTAATATAAACGATTTAACATGAAATATGCATTATGACACATAGACATATCATAAACTTTGAAATAGAAAGTATAAGTAGAAAGTAAAGCAAAGTTGTAAGTTATGCAAGTGAAAGCTAAAGTTGATGAAACCGTATCCACTCTTTAATGGGAGTCATCAATTCTCACAATTCCTGCATTTGCTTTGAATTTGGTCTCGGCTTGTACAGAACCTCCGCTAGGATGCTATTCTTTGCGAATATCGAACAAACGAATATTAAAGAATGAAAACTTTTATTGATAAGTGATTTGCAAGTACACTTATATAACAATCGCTCAAGAATATAGAGAAATCTAGTGATCGAAACAAGGATTCGAATCACTTAAAAATTTTCTCACTAACACTTATGAACGTAGCGAAACTAGATATTTTATTCTCTATCTACACACACTATACGTAACCCTATAATTGTACTCTAATGCTGCATGAAATTGTAACATTTGGAACCCTATTTATATAGTTCAAAGTGTTGCGTCTATCCATACGAAGAGTTGTGACCACTGGTGAAAGAATGCATCACTTTATTGTGATTGGTTGAGAAGCTTGAATCTTATCCACAATGGATAAGCACCTTTTCATGATTGGTTGACTTTTGATAAGTGTCTTTTCATTGGTAATTGATGGCGGTTGATCATTCTTATCTGGAAGTTGGTAGTTAAGAAGATTTGACAAAAAAACCATCCAAGTTGTGACCGTGATATACAAGTCACGACCGTGAATTTTTGTTTGACAATTTTTTATTTCTGAAGTGTATCAAGTCACGACCGCGAATTGTTGTCACGATCGTGAATTGTGTTTTTCTTTAGAATTCTTCTTATAACTTCACCGATCTTCGACAGCTTCGATCCTAAGTCAAATCTTTAAGTTATACGCATCTTTTCGCACCTTTTTAACTCTTTTTACATAGAATTCCACTTTAAATCATTTTACTCCCAAGATTTACCTAGTATCTGCAACTACACCAAAAACAACTACATACCACATGAAATCTTTTAAATGAAGTATAAAAATGACTTAACTATAGTATTTAGTGTATAAAATTAATATGATAATAAGTGTAATTATAAACTTATCAAATAGCATCCTAGCGGAGACCGAATTCAAAGTAGACGCGGGAATTGCAGGAGTTGATGACTCCCATTAAAGATTGGATATGGTTTGATTAACTTTGGCTTTCACTTGCATACCTTACAACTTTACTTTATTTTCTACTTATACTTTCTAATTCGAAGTTTATGATATGTCTATGTGTCATAACGAGTATTTTATCTTGCGTCATTTATATTAATAAAGTTATATGCTTTCGATTTAACTTTAAGAGTAATTTCAGGGTTAGAAAGATTATCTATGATCATTGGATCTGTGATTATAACGCTATTTAGTGAGCCAACATTTTTAGGGTGGTAACTTGCTAAATATGCCTACGTGAGAGTGACCCTTATTAAACATAGTATTATTATTCTCCAGGTTTTTATAAGTGTCATAATTCGTTTACCCTAGATTTAGAAAAGTCATTTCATGTGTTGCTATGCGGTGAATTATAGGATATTTGAGCATCTAGAACTGAGTTTGTTGAAGTTATCTAGTCATAAAACATTCTTAATTATTTTGCATATTTTACTCTACTATACTTATTCTTAGGGAATATCTATATACTTTGCAGCTTCTCTAATTTGTTCATGCATCTATCTATTCATCAGTTTACCATTCAAAACCTTCAACTCACTATATTTTCTTTCATCCTATAACTCTAATTGATCTTTAAAACTGAATTCCTTCCCTGTGGGATCGATATCTTTTAAAACTACATCGCAACTGTATACTTGCAGTTATCATCTTTTTTCTATTTGATAAATGGTATTGACAACACCTGTTCATATTTAGAACTTTTATATTATCAGTAGAAAAGTGGCGAACAAGTTTTAGCGCCATTGCTAGGGAAGGCAAGTGCGTTCTAGAGATTAAATTGCCGAGGATGTCAAATGCATTTTGAAGATCAAATAATAAAAGAGTTCAGTACATATTCTAACTATATCTATTTATATTTTTTTTTATCTGTATAATTTGTCTATCCTAACTTGGATGTGAAAAAAGAATATGAAATAGTCATCTTAGAGGTGATAAGTCATATTATTACATCTAAATTCTCGAAAAATAGAAGATTTTCTTTTGTCTATTCGCATTCCCGACTCCATATCACGCTTGTGAATCCCTATACGAAACTTTTTATTTCTCAATTCTCATAAGTCACAATCGCGACATATTGTCACGACTGTGACTTGTGCGAAAACTACAGCAGTTTAGCAGTTATTCGACGGTTATTCTTCCAAACTCTATAAATTGATGTGCGATTTTACATCAGTTCTCACTTCTAAAAATCTGAAATTCTTATTGTTTTCAATCAACAATTTTCCAAATCTGAAATCATTTCATTTCTTCAATTTATTTTCAATTCAACATGGTTCTAACAAATAAATCCAATCTGGTTCCTCCCTCAAACCTTAAAGAATGGTATGAGGAACCATTCCCTATCTACTCTCGTGAAGAAGGAGATCACTACGAGATGGTCAAGAATGTTGAATTTAAGAGTTCCTATACTATTAATAGGAATAGTTTCATTAATCTTAGGGTTCATGACAGAGTGATGTACTATCTCAAACTTCTGAACTTTGTCATTTATTCAAACATGACCTTGGGGAATAGTGTTGGGAACTGCATGGAGATGTTGGTAATGTTGGCATGGAAGAATGATAAAAAGGATTGCATAATTTATCATCATCAAGTAAGGGAATACTAGATAAGAAAGGCGCTTAACAAGTATATGGGGTTTCTAATGGACTGTTATAACAAAATGCCTCCTGGATGGAATCCTCTAACCACATGAAACACCTAACTGGCCAGACTAAGTTCAAACAATCATCTACATATAGCCGGTGGATTCGAGATCTTTGTTTTCTCGCCTTGCACTTCTATTTAAGTGGTGCATTGTTTGGTAAGTCAACTTTTGATATTGTCATTCCTGGAGAATTATTTGTAATGTAAGCAATTTGGAATGGCTTTCATGTTGATGTTTCGGGAATAATGATAAAGACACTTATGTCTGCCGCTCAAAATCTCAAAGTAAAAGAATTTGGGTGTCATACAATTGTAAATCTGTTGGGACAAATTAGACGAATGCCTTATTCCATTGAAGTCTTTACTGATGAAGATGAGATTTCGGAATTAAACATGGACATATTCTTCAAGTATGGATTTCTGGAAAAGTGCATAGGAGAATATAGGATTAGTCATGATTGGAAATCATGGGAGGAGAGAGTTGAAGTCGATAGAAGAAGAGAAAGAGAAAAAGTAAGGGAAGAAGAGCGTAAAGAAACCAACCTTCGAGGAAAGTTGAACGAATTTATGGAAGCGCAAATCTCAATTCATAGGAAAATTGATAATATTCATACCATGTTTGACGTTGAGCGAGATCTACGGGAATCTTATTATAAGATTGACCAGTTGACCGAATCGATCTCTTCCGAATGATTATCTTCTTTTCATTTAGGTTTAGGTTTTGTACAGTTTGTTTATTTGTTTTTCGTTTTTGTTTTTTCGTTTTTCATCAAGTCACTTACAATGAGGACATTGTGTTCTTTAGTGTGGGGGGGGGGGGGCACTTGTAAAAATCAAAAAAATTGAAAAAAATAAATAAATTAAAAAAGTTGAAGAATATGAAAATTTTTCTTGATTTTGTGTTGTTTATACCTTATCCATACTTATACTATACTAACATATGTTCCAATGTTATTTTGAGTGTCAGGTATTACAAGTTTAATGTTAGTGCATATTTCGAAAAAGTTGTTTTGAGTATGAGCATACGCTGAGAGTGTGAGCGCTTTTGGCACAACATTTAGCATTTGGCAAGGATGAGTTTTGAGTAACATTCAAAAGTAACATTCCAAGTAAGTTTCGAAATATATTTCAATGCAACATGAATTAGTATAAGTTATATAGTTTTAGTTTAATGCTACCGATAAGTTAGTAGTGGAGTAATATCTAGTAATGTTCTTACTATGAGTTTTATATGCTATTCTTGAATACATCGTATAAGTATTAAGTGTGTTTAAAGTGTTGGGAAACTATATATAATACTTTGAAAGTGATCAATAAAGGATGATGGTATTAAGAGAGAAATAATCAAAAGAAAGAGAGGATAACCAATGAGTAATGCTAAAGGTGAGGAATGGTACGGAGTAGAAACTACAACCATTCAATGAGTGAAAAAAGAAAAGTAGCATATCATGAAAAATGGGTGCAAAGTACAAATCTGTACTTAAAACACATATGCTTAAAAGCAACAAATGAGAGAAAGTGGTATGTAGTATAAAATGCAACCACTAAAAAAGGGGAGAGTGGTATGGAGCATAAAATGCAACAACTAAGAGTGTTTAGCATCCTAGGTTAGTTAAAAAAGCCTTGAGATCAATCTTTTCAAAGTGTGCTCCCTTTGTCCTTTAAAATTTATACTATACTTAAGAGAAGGAAATATTCGAGCAAGCATATAATGCTTATGTGAAGACTCAATTTGGTTGACCCTCCATTAAGAGCAAAGGTAAGCAACTGGACTATATAAATTGCACATTACTAATTTGTGGGATATTTCAAACTTTTACTTGAACTTTGTGCAATGTGGGAATGTGGTACTCACTACGATAGTCTTTCGCCAAATGAGGTACGAACTTGAATAACTATTTTATACACTTCTGTTGTGTTTACCTTGAGGACAAGGCAAAAGTTAAGTGTGGGGGTGTGATAAGTGTATAATTACACTTATTATCTTGATATTTTCAATCATAAAATGATATGGTTTAAAGTTATTTTATACTTTGTATAAAAGATTTCATGTCATATGTAGTTGTTTTTTATGCAAGTGTAGAAACTAGGTGAATTTTGGGAGTGAAATGATCAAAGATGGAATTCTATGTAAAAAGATGGAATGCAACTAATTAGCTTAGGATCAAAGTTGCTAAAGATTGGCAAAGTTGCAAAGAAGAATCATGAAGAAAAGCACATGTCAAAATCGTGATTTCTATTCAACTGATATTCATGATCACAACATGTATATCACGCTCATGACTTGTGATGGTTTTGGATAACTCTTCTCAACTTCTAACCTTTGGACAAGAACAATCAACCTCCATCAATTGCCATCAACTGTCAAATGAAAAGACACATTTTGGGAACAATGAAGCCATGAAAAGGTGCCTATCCATTGATGATAAGAATGAATTCTTGCATCCAATCACATTGAAGATGATGCAACTCTTCACCAATGAACATGACTCTTCATTTGGATAAACGTAACCCTTCGCACTCTATAAATAGGGTTAAATCCAACCATTTTCATGGAATGGTAGTGTGTATAGATGGTCTAATGTGTATGACATAGATAGAGAGTGAAAGATATAGATTTTGCTAGTTTAAAGTTTTAGAGAGAAAAATGTACAAGTGATTCGACTCTTGTTTCAATCAATAGATTTCTCCACATATTCGAGCGATTGTTGTTTGAGTATAATTGTAAAGCACTTATCAATAAAAGTTTCTGTTATTCAACATTCATTTGTTCAATATTCACAAAGAATAGCATCAAAGAAGAATTTCTGTACGAGTTGAGATCGAATTCAAAGTAGACGCAGGAATGGTGAGAATTGACGACTCCCATTAAAGAGTGGATACGGTTTGATCAACTTTAGCTTTTACTTGCATACCTTACAACTTTACTTTGTTTTCTACTTATACTCTCTAATTCGAAGTTTATGATATGTCTTTATGTCATAACGAGAATTTTGTCTTGCATCATTTATATTAATAAAGTTATATGCTTTCGAGTTGATTTTAAGAGTAGTTTCAGGGTTAACAAGATTGTGTAAAATCACTAGTTCTATGATTATAACACTATTTAGTGAGCTAACATTTATGGAGTGGTAACTTGCTAAATATGGCTATGTGAGAGTGATCCATACTAAGCGTAGCATTATTGTTCTCTAGGTTTTTATAAGTTTCATAATTCCTTTACCCTAGATTTAGAAAAGTTATTTCATGTGTTGCTCTGCAGTGAATTATAAGATATTTGAGCATCTAGAAACGCGTTTGTTGAAGTTATCTAGTGCATAAAACATTCTTGATTATTTTGCACATTTTACTCTCCTATACTTGTTCTTAGGGAATATTTATATACTTTGCATCTTCTCGAATCTATTCATGCATCTGTCTATTCATCAATTTACCATTCAAAACCTTCAACTCACTATATTTTCTTTCATCCCATAACTCTAATTGATTCTTAGAACTGAATTCCTTCCTTGTGGGATCGATATCTTTTAAAACTATATCGCAAATGTATACTTGCAGTTATCATCATTTTTCTATTTGATAAATGGTACTGACAACACCTGTTCATATTTAGAACTTTTATATTATCAATAGAAAAGTGGCGAACAATGTTCATACTAGAGAGTTTCTCTAGAGTTCCCTATGAGTCTACTTGTGTATTAGATACTATTTGTGGTACTCATATTTGTACTTCTTTACAGGGATTGCAGAATAGTAGGAGGCTTGCAAAGAGAGAAACGGACCTAGAAGTTGGAAATTGAGAACGTGTTGCTGCATCAATTGTAGGGACATATAGCCTTTGTTTGCCTAGTGTTTTAGTTTTAGTTTTGAACATTTGCTATTATACTCCAGCTGTCACTAAGAATATTATTTCTGTTGCACTTTAAGCAACGGAAGGATTTGAAATTTTATTTTCTCATAATAAATGTCAAATTCAGCATGACAATATTCTTTATGCTTATGGAATATCTTTGAATGGAATATATGTTCTATATACTAAAACTTAAATTCTAAATATGAACATTGTTAAGAAATCAAAATTAGATAATGAGAAATCCTCATACTTATGGCATTATCATCTAGGCTACATAAATGAGACTCGCTTAACTAAGTTACACAAATGTGGAGACTTAGGCCCAATGGAATGGGTTTCCTAAGGTGTGTGCCAACTTGTTTAAAAGAGAAGATGACTAAGAAACCTTGTAAAGGAAAGGGTAAGCATACCACTAGTACTTTGGAAATAATACATTCCGATGTATGTGGTTCAATGAGTGTTAAGGCACATGAGAGTTTCGTCTACTTCATAACCTTTATTGACGATTATTCACGATATGGTTATTTGTACCTTATGAGGTACAAGTCTGATAAAGAATTCAAAACTGAAGTAGAAAAATAGCTTGGGAAAAGTATCAAGACCCTTCGATCTGATCGAGGCGGTGAATACTTAAGCCAAGAGTTTCAGGATTATCTAAGGGATAATGGTATTTTATTCCAATGGACACCTCCTTATACATCGCAACACAATGGAGTGTTAGAAGGAAATCTAACCCTACTCAATATGGTCCTGTCCATGATGAGCCAAGCAGAACTCAGTAGATCCTTTTGGGGTTATGCACTTGAGAGTGCAGTTTTTATACTAAATAAAGTGCCCTCTGAATCAGTTGATCAAACTCCATACCAATTATGGTATGGTAAGAAACCCACTCTTTCTCACCTAAGAGTTTGGATATGTCCTGCATATGTTAAAAGGAAAAGTTCAGATAAGCTGGGTGCTAAGTCTGATAGATGTTTGTTTGTAGGTTACCCTAAGGAGACAATAGGGTATACCTTTTATGATCCCAAGGAACACAAAGTCCTTATTTCCAGAAATGCTCAATTCCTCGAGAACGAGCATATACTTGCGAAAGCTAGTGGGAGCATTCTTAAGTTAGGTACTCAAGTAGATTAAACAGATAGTAAACTGATTATACCTACACCTGTTACACAAGATAGTGTAAGCATGGAACAACCTATTATAACACCAACTTTGCGTAGGTCAGGTCGGGCTCCCATTGCTCCCGAGTGATACGGTTTTTTCATCACTGATGATGAACATCTCTTCCTAATGGAAGATGATGAGCCTAAGACTTACAAGGAGGCAATGGAAGGCTTAGAATCTGAAAAATAGCTTTCAACCATGAGATCAGAGATGAACTCTGATCGCAAGATTTTCACTATACTTGTTCCAATAAGCTTATATTCTATAACGGTGCAAAAAACCTTGCTCCCCACTTTTCTACCGATAAGATAAAAAGTTAAAAATACGAACAGGTGTTGTCAATATCGCTTATCAAATAGAAAAATGGCGACCACTGCAAGCATACATTTTTTATTTACTTTTAAAAGATATCGATCCCACAGGGAAGGAATTCGGTTCTAAAGACCAACTAGAGCAACAGAGTAAATGAAAGTAGATAATTTGATTGGAGGGTTTGGATGATAGATGGATGAATCGATAGATGTATGAATAGACTAGAGAAAATATAAAATTTATAGATGTTTCCTAAGAATAAGTTTAGTAGAGAAAAACATGCAAAATAATCAAGAATATTTCATACACTAGATAACTTCAACAAATACAATTCTAGACACCCTAATATTCAATAATTCACCGCAAAGCAACACATGAGATGACTTTTCTAAATATAGGGTAACGAATTATGACATTTATAAGAACCTGGATAACTATAATACTATGCTTAGTACGGGTCACTCTCGCATAGCCATATTTAGCAAGTTATCATTCCAAATATGTTGGCTCACTAAACTGCATTATAATCACACATCCAGTGATTATACACAATCTTATTAACCCCAAAATCACTCTTAAAGTTAACTTGAAAGCATATAACTTGATTAATATAAATGATGCAAGATGAAATGCTCGTTATGACACATAGACATATCATAAATTTTGAAATAGAAAGTATAAGTATAAAACTAAGTAAAGTTGTAAGGTATGCAAGTGAAAGCTAAAGTTGATCAAACTGTATCCACTCTTTATTGAGAGTCGTCAATTCCCACAATTCCCCCGTCTACTTTGAATTCGGCCTCGACTTGTACAGAACCTTCTCTAGGATGCCATTCTATGTGAATATTGAACAAAAGAAAGTTGAAGAATGAAAACTTTCATTGATAAGTGCTTTGCAATTACACTCATACAACGAACGCTCGAATTTGTGTAGAAATATAGTGATCGAAATAAGAATTGAATCACTTATAAATTATTCTCACTAAAAATATGAATGTAGTAAAATCTAGATATTTTCACTCTCTATCTATCATTCAATGCCTACTATTCACGCCACACACCATGCACTCTACAAAATTAACTAGTCTTGAACCCTATTTATAGAGTGCCAAGGGTTGTGTCTATCCAAATGAAGAGTCATGTCATTGGCAAAGGGTTGCATCACTTCAATATGATTGGAAGCAAAGATTCATCCTAATCCACAATGGAAAGGCACATTTTCATGATTGGTTGACTTCCAAAAGGTGTCTTTACGGTTGGCGGTTGATTGTTGTTATCTGGTGATTGGTAGTTGAAAAGAGATAGCCAATAACCATCATAAGTCGCAACCGCGAATCACATATCGTGAATAATGATTTGTAACTTTCTCTTTATGAAGAGTAACAAGTCACGACAGCGAATAGGTGTCACGATCGTGAAACATGCTTTTCTTCATAATTCTTCTTTTTTGCCAATCTTTGACAACTCTAATCCTAAGCCAAATCCTTGTGTTCCATGCATCTTTTTGCACCTTTTTCACTCTTTTTAGATAGAATTCCACTTTTGATCATTTTACTCCCAAGATTCACCTAGTTTCTACATTTGCATTAAAAACAACTACATACCACGTGAAATCTTTTATACGAAGTATAAAATGAAACAAAACCAAATCATTTTAGAATTGAAAATATCATGATAATAAGTGTAATTGTACACTTATCTCACCCCCACACTTAACTTTTGCCTTGTCCTCAAGGTAAAAACAACAAAAGTGTATAAAATAGTATTCAAATTCATACCTCATTTGGCAAAAAACTATCGTAGTGAGTACCACATTCCCACATTGCATAAAGTTTAAGTAAAAGTTTGAAATTTCCCACAAATTAGTAATGTGCAATTTATATAGTCCAGTTACATACCTTTGCTCTTAATGGAGGGTCAACTGAATTGCGTCTTCATATAAGCATTATATGCTCGCTCGAATATTTCCTTCTCTTAAGCATAGTATAAAGTATAAAGGACAAAGGGAGCACACTTTGGAAAGTTTCTCTCAAGGCTTTTTTTAACTAACCTAGGATCCTAAACACTCTTAGTTGTTGCATTTTATGCTCCATACCACTCTCCCCTTTTTTAATGGTTGCATTTTATACTCCATACCACTTTCTCTCATTTTTTCTTTTAAGCATATGTTTTTGAAGTACATATTTTTACTTTGCACCCATTTTTCATGATATGCTACTTTTTCTTTTTTCACTCATTAAATGGTTATAGTTTCTGCTCCGTACCATTCCTCGCCTTTTGCATAACTCATTGGTTATCCTCTCTTTCTTTCAATTTTTTTCTCTTAATACCCTCATCCTTTATTAATCACTTTCAAAGTATTATGGCTATAGTTTCCCAACACTTTAAACACACTCAATACTTATAGGACGTATTTGAGAATAACATATAAAACTCATAGTAAGAACATTGCTAGATATTACTCCACTAAAACTTATTGGTAGCATTAAACTAAAACTATATAAATTATACTAATTCATATTGCATTGAAATATATATCGAAACTTACTTGGAATGTTGCTTGTAGAATGTAAATCACAACCCATCCTTGCCAAATGCTAAATGTTGTGCCAGAAAGCTTACACTCTCAACGTGTGGTCATACTCTAGACATTTTGTTCAAAATATGTACTAACATTAAACTTGAAATACCTAACACTCAAAATAACCTTGGAACAAATGTTAGTATAGTATAGGTATGGATAATGTATAAATAACACATAAATCAAGAAAAATTTTCAAATTCTTCAAATTTTTTAATTTTTTTTTAATTTTTTTAATTTTTGGGGATTTTTACAAATGCCCCCCCCCCACACTTAAGAACACAATGTCCTCATTGACATTGTGGAAGACTTAACTAAAAATGAAAATCTAAAAACTGAAAACTAAAAACTACTCTAAAAATTTGAAAAAGAAAACTAAAGAAAAGAATAAACCCATTCTATTGAGAAGGAGAATCCAGAGGACTAGGAGTAAATTAACAATTTTGTTTTCTAAAGAACGATAGTAATTTTCGAAGCATTGATTTATTACTCTTCTTTAGAATGTTCATGTCTTTCTTCATTACTCCAAGTTCCACTTGGAAATTGTCCAATTTTTGTTGCATACTTGCCTTCCAATATTTTGGAGCTTTGTCTTCTTCTTCATCTTCTTCTTTGATCATCGGAGCCTTATCAGGACGACGTCTGGCAGTTGGATCAGATGGGCCAACGGAAGAATCTTCATGAATTGAGATTAACTTCTTGGTGCGGTTGGAGTAGGAGTCGAAAGAATAGACATCATCGTTCTCTTGAAGAAGTCCGATATTTTTCAAGTAATTCCCATCCATATAATGAAAATACTCACCTGGTTGTTGGACATAGGGGAGTTCATTTCGCACACCCAAGATGATAGCGGTGATAACTCCGACCGCCCCAATCTTGTTCCTCATGCTTGTAGAATTCTTCTTCATCATATCCTATATTATATCAACAAATTCCGCTTTTTGTTTATTCATCGCACAAGAAAGAACAAACAAATCTCTCTTTTAGACTTTGGTATTCTCTACTCGACAAGATACCGAAGTGGAAAGATATTTGTGTAGTAGAAGAATACACTCATCCTTAATAAGTTTATTTGGAGAATCTTACCCGTTAAATTCATCCAAACTCGATTCGCTTGAAAAGAATCCGTCATTGATGAATTTTCAATTTCGAACCTAAACCAAGTACCCATCATCTCTCTTGTGACGGTGTAATGTCTTCCTTGGTTGACAAATTGAATCACCCTCTTCCTTTTATCTTCAAAATCGAATATCACAAGACATTCTAAAAGCTAATCACATTTTTATGGAATTTGCATTCCCACAAACATGCTGAAACCAAGATCAGCAAGATACATCCCAATTTGTTCATGGAGGCCTAAAGTCTCTGAGAAAACCAAATCAAGAAAGATCATACTGTTGATTTCCAACTTATTTAGAATTTAAATTCGTTTCCCTTCTTCACACGAATGAATTGGAAAAGGACAACCGTAATCTTGTTGATAATTGGGATTCGTCTTCTATTTGCGGCTACCATAACATGAGGCATATTGGTTTTTGAAGTAAAGGTTGAAAAAGGTTTTGAATGTAGAAAAATAGAGATGAAAGAATCATACCTTTTAAGCTTTGTAAAAGGTTGTGGTGGTTATGGATTCAATCTAGACCTTTATATAGAGTTCTAATAGGTCATTGATTTGCCAAGATAGTCAATATAACCGTTTTTCCTTCAAACTTACCATTAATGGCAGTTTTAGCCATCTATCACATGTTGAATCCCGATCTATAATGGTAATATTCTACCTGTGTCGAGATCGCGAAGGCCTATCATGAATTGTGACTTTCTTCACAACGGAAATAGAAAGTTTTACTGCATAATATCATGGGCGCAATCTATAGTCACGGTTGTGACTTTCTGCAATTCCTTTATTTCTTCAATTTCTAGACTTAGTCCTAGAAAAACTTAGAAAAACAAATATGTTAAATATAAATAATAAATATTTACTATTTCATATTTAACATATTTCGACAAACAAATAATTAAAATAAATAAAAAAGCAAACACAAACAACAAACAATACACTATACAAAATCCTAAATCTAAGGGAAATGCAAAATATTTATTCAGAGGAAAGTGATTCTGTCAATAGGTCTATCTTATAGTAAGACTCCCGTAGATCTCGCTAGACATCAAACATTAGAGTATGAATATCATCGATTTTCCTATGAATCGAGATCTGCGCCTCCATAAGTTCATTCAACCTTCCCTGGAGGTTGGTTGCACTTTGTTCTTCCTCCCTTTCAACTTCCCTTTCTTATTGTCTATCCGCCTCCACTCTATCATCCCATGATTTCTAATCATAGGTGATTCTATCAACCCCAATGCATTTGACTAGAAATCTATACTTGAAGAAAACATCAATTTTTAATTCCAGAATTTCATCTTCATTAGTAAATACTTCAGTGGCATAGGGCATTCTCCCAATCTGGCCCAACAGATTTGCCATTGTTCGACACCCGTATTACATCATTCCGGGATTTTAGGCGGCAAACATAACCGTCTCCATTATAATCCCTGAAATATCAACAAGTGTGCCATTCCAAATTTCTTCTATCACAAACAATTCTTCAAGAATGACAAGATTGAAAGTTGACTTACCAAAAAATGCTCCACTTAAGTAAAAGTGTAATGCAAGCAAACAAGGGTTACGAATCCACCGACTATAGGTAGATTCCTATTTGAACTTGATTTGGCCAGTTAGGCAATTCCATGTTGGTAAGGGATCCCATCTAGGAAGTATCTTGTTATAGCAATACTTTGGAAATCCCATATACTTTTCAGCGCCTTCCTTGTTAACTAATATTCTTTCCCATGATGATGATAGACTAAGAAGTTCTTCTTATCATTCTTACATATCAATGTGACGAACATCTCCATACAGTTGTCCACACTATTACTGAGAGTCATATTTGAGTAAATGACAAAGTTAGAATTCTTAGATAATACATTACTCTGTCATAAACTCCAACGCAAATGAAACTATTCCTATGAATGGTATAGGAACTCTTATATTCAGCATCCTTGATAACTTCAAAATGATCTCCTTCTTCGCGAGAATGGATTGGGAATGGAGCCTTGTACCATTCTTGTAAGTTTGTTGGCGGAACTAGATTGGATTTATTTGCTAAAACCATTGTAAAATGAAAGAAATTCTGAAAGAAATTAAGTAATTTCAGATTTGGAAAAGATTTGTGATTGGAAAGGTAGAAATTCAGATTGCAAAAGTGAGAAATTGATGAGCACTCAACATCAATTCTATAGAGGTTTGAGGAATAATAGTCGAATTACTACTAAACTACTGCAGTTATCACACAAGTCACGATCGTGAATATATGTCACGATCGTGACTTATAGAGTTTGAGAAATAAAAATTTTTAAACAGGGATTCGTGAGCGCGAATGGGGGTTGCGAACGCGAAGAGGAAAAATAGAAGAAAATCTTCTATTTTTCCAGAATTCAGACATAATAATATGATGTATCACCTCTAAGATAATTATTTCATATTCTTTTTCACTTCCAAGTTAGGATTGACAAATTATACAGTTTAGGAAAGAAACAGATAAATATAATTGGAAAATATACCGTACTCTCCAAATTTTTTATCTCTAAGAACGGACTTGCCTTCCCCGGCAATGGCGCTAAAAACTTGATTGCAAGATTTTAACTATACTCGTTCCGATAAGCTTATATTCGGTAACGGTACCAAAAACCTTATTCCCCACTTTTCTACCGATAAGATAAAAAGTTCAAAATACAAACATGTGTTGTCAATACCACTTATCAAATAGAAAAATGGTGACCACTGCAAGTATACAATTTCCATGTAGTTTTAAAAGATATCAATCCCATAGGGAAGGTATTCGGTTCTAAAGACAAACTAGAGTTATAGAGTAAATGAAAGTAGATAATTTGATTGGAGGGTTTGGATGATAGACGGATGAATAGATAGATGTATAAACATACTAGAGAAAATGTAAAATATATACATGTTTCCTAAGAACACGTTTAGTAGAGAAAAACATGCAAAATCATCAAGAATATTTCATACACTAGATAACTTCAATAAATACGATTCTAGAAGCCCTAATATTCAAAAATTCAGCGTAGCGCAATACATGACATAACTTTTCTAAATATTGGGTAAACGAATTATAACACTTATAAGAACCTGGATAACTATAATGCTATGCTTAGTATGGGTCGTTCTCACATCGCCATATTTAGAAAGTTACCACTCCAAAAATGTTAGCTCACTAAACAACGTTATAATCATAGATCCAGTGACTATACACAATCTTATTAACCCTGAAATAACTCTTAAAGTTAACTCGAAAACATATAACTTGATTGATATAAATGATACAAGATGAAAAACTCGTTATGACATAGACATATCATAAATTTCGAAATAGAAAGTATAAGTAGAAAACAAAGTAATGTTGTTATGTATGCAAGTGAAAGCCAAAGTTGATCAAACCATATCCACTCTTTAATGGGAGTCGTCAATTCCCGCAATTCTTGCATCTACTTTGAATTGGGTCTCGATTCGTATAGAACCTCCTCTAAGATGCTATTCTTTATGAATATCGAACAAAATAATGTTGAAGAATGAAAACTTTTATTGATAAGTGCTTTGCAATTACATTCATACAACAAATGCTCAAATTTGTGTAGAAACATAGTGACCGAAATAAGAATAGAATCATTTATACATTTATCTCACTAAGACTTTGAACATAGTGAAATCTAGATATTTTCACTCTCTATCTATCATTCAATTCCTACTATTCATGCCACACACCATGCACTTTACGAAATTGATTGGTTTTGAACCCTATTTATAAAGTGCGAAGGGCTACGTTTATCCAAACAAAGAGTCGTGTCCATTGGTGAAGGGTTGCATCACTTCAATATGATTGGACTCAAAGATTCATCCTAATCCACAATGGAAAGGCACCTTTTCATGATTGGTTAACTTCTAAAAGGTGTCTTTTCGGTAGGCAGTTGATGGCAGTTAATGGCGATTGATCGTTATTATCTGGCGATTAGTAGTTGAAAAGAGATAACCAATAACCATCACAAGTCACGACCACGAATAACATGTCACGATTTGTGAATAAAGATTTGTAACTTTCTATTTATGAAGAGTAATAAGTCATGATCGCGAATGGTTGTCATGATCGTGAACTATGCTTTTCTTCGTAATTCTTCTTTGTAACTTTGCCAATCTTTGAAAACTCTGATCCTAAGTCAAATCCTTTTGTTCCATTCATCTTTTTGCACATTTTTCACTCTTTTTAGATATAATTCCACTTTTGATCATTTTACTCCCAAGATTCACCTAGTTTCTGCATTTGCATAAAAAAACAACTACATACCATGTGAAATCTTTTATATGAAGTATAAAAAGAAACAAAACCAAATCATTTTATAATTGAAAATGTCATGATAATAAGTGTAATTATATAATTAACCGACTCCATGTATGAAAATCTAGTCTGGAACTTAGTTGATGCTCTAAGTGGGATTTAGCCCATATGATGCAAGTGGGTTTTCTAGAAGAAAATCAACATGGACGGTAATATAGTTACCTATAATGCAAGGCTTGTTGCAAAAGGGTAAAGTAAAAAACAAGGCATTGATTATGATGAAACTTTTCACCGGTGGTCATGCTGAAGTCATTGACTATCAAGATACTCCTTGCCATCGCCCCTCATTATGAATATGAGATTTGGCAAATGAATGTGAAGACAACATTCCTTAATGGGAATCTAGATAGGGATGTGTTTATGACACAACTTGAGGGTTTCACATCTAAGGATGGCTCTAAGGTATGCAAGATGCTGAAGTCCATTTATGGACTTAAGAAAGCATCAAGGAGTTGGAATATCAAGTTCGATTATACAATTCAAGAAATTAGTTTTTGTATCGAATGCTAATGAGCCCTTTGTATATAAAAAGGCTAATGGGAGTTCGATCATTTTCGTTTATTATATGTTGATGACATATTATTAATAGGAAACGATATTCCTTTTCTTCAGACAGTTAAGACGTGGTTGGCAAAGAAGTTCTCCATGAAAGACCTTGGGGAAGTAGCTTTTATACTTGGTATTAAAATTTACTGAGATATATCTAAAAGGCTGCTAGGTCTTTCACAAAGAACATACATAGACAATGTTTTAGCTAGATTTAACCTTGAGTAGTCAAGAAAGGGTTATCTCCCTATGTCTCACGGGATTAACCTTTCTAAATCCGAGTGTCCGAGAACACAAGAAGAGAGACTGCGCATGAATGGAATACCATATGCCTCAGCAGTAGGGTCCATCATGTATGTTATGGTATGCACTCGGCCTAACGTCTCACATGCATTGAGTTTCACAAGCAGATTTCGATCTAATCTAAGTGAGAAGCATTGGATGGCTATTAAAACTATCCTCAAGTACTTATGCAGGACTAAGGATATGTTTTTAGTACATGGAGAAGGTGATCTCACTTTGAAGGGATACACCGATTCAAGTTTTTAGTCTGATCAGGATGATTATAAATCCTAATCAGGTTATGTGTTTATGTTTAATGGAGGGGAAGTTGTTCGAAAGAGTTTCAAATAGGATATGACTACCGATTCAACCACATAATCTTAGTACATTGCTACTTCAGAAGTGGCTAATGAAGCTGTCTAGCTTAAGGGATTTATTGGTGATCTCGATGCAGTGTCCAAGATTGTAAATCTGATAGCTATCTATTGTGATAACAAAGGGGCTATTGCTTAAGCAAAGAAACCACGGTCTTGCCAGAAAAATGAACATGTACTCAATAAATACCATCTCATTCAAGAGATAGTTACCATAAAAGATATAAGTTTAGAATATGTCATAGTGGATCAAAATCTAGCGGATGGGCTAACCAAGTAATTGACTCAAGTTAAGCATGACCATCATGTTAACGAGTATGGTATAAAGCACATGACCAATTGGCTCTAGTGAAAGTGGGAGATTTTTAAACATGATGTATGCCCTAGAGGCAATAGGTCGGTATTTCTTTAGTAGCTATAATGTACATGTAGTTTCGAATTATTAATAATAATCAAAGACATATTTTTACTAATCAGTGCTTTCTATTTATTGTATCTCGCTGGTATCATACATGTTTGAATATGTATATGAGCATTGATGAAACAAAGTCCATGACTAATTCATAGCGTAAAAGTGCAAGGACATAGTGGGAGCTATATGGAGTGAGAACTGCACATACGTGTTACTATGAATAGTCTAAATATTCCTAGTTGTAGTTTCATTGAGATTAGACATTAATGGAGTGGATAGGCTGGCATGTGTAGGCTTACTCCTTGGATTAGTTCCAAGCAGTCGATCTCACGAGCTGAAGGTGGTACCTTGAGTTAACACATGAATGTATTCGGGGTAATACATTGGAGACCACCATAAGATAGACACTCTAAAATAACTATATCCATGTGTTGGTGTCATGTCTTATTGCAGTAGCAATACTAGTATCCTCAGACTTGAGATACCAGCTACCTTATGTAGGAGTTGCTATACTTTGGGTCATACTTATTCATACCCTGGCAATTAGGATGACACGGGTGATTACAGGTTTAGTGAAGATCACATGTTGGTAAGCTGTGTAGTCAAGATGGGATCCATTGCTCCTGACATAATAATATAATGGAGATGTATCTTAGGGCCCCTTGTTAAAGTGACACACTCATAAAACTTTTATTAGAGTATACGATTAATAGAACGAGTTTCTAATCTATCAAGATACAAAATTGATGAGTGGTGTTCTTCATGAACAAGTCTAATTCCAAGATAGCTACAGCTATTACATGAGCTGACAGTTAATTCGAGCTCAATAAACATGATGGTCTTTAACTTGATGGAAGGAGTGTAATGTACTGGTTACTAATGCAAAACTGAATTAAGTCACAAGTACGTGACGTTCCAAGTATTGAGGGATCATACGCCTTTGCTAGAAATCCCATTTGATCATCTTGAGCTATCGGGTTCTATAACAGTCTTGAATACTGAGCCTAAAAGTTCCCGGATGGGAAGCCAAGTTTAGGTTAACCTCTAGCGGCTCTATACTTTGGGATCCAATGAGGTCACACACTTTGGGTCTTTATCAGACTGTGTAAAGAACCTATAGACTAGGTGTGCACCAAAAATACAAGTTGTGAAATTAGTGAGAAGAATTATTAATTGGTTTTCCCGAATTAATAATTAAAAGGAATAATGAAAAGATAAAGAAAAATAGTTAGAGCAAGTAAGGGATTTTTCCCATTACAAGTGAGCTCGAAAAGAACATGGATTATTTGAGGTGGGGCTCTCGCGGCTGCCCCACAAGCTTAAAAGCTCATGGACTGCTAGCATGCGGGCAAGCCTGGATGCAAGCATTGCCCATGGAAGCGCTTGCGTGGGCAGGTAATCCCATGCTTGCTGCTAATGTGGGAAGTCAACTATGAAACTAGCGGTTTTGCCCTACCCGCGTGGTTGACCCACTTACATGGGATACGATTTATCCAATCCCATGGAGAGTTAGAAGGGGAGTCTAACAGTCCCCCACTTTTCCTAGAAATAGGCATTCATGCCTCTCATTATACACACACACTAAAAAGTTTTGAGCTTGTTTTCTCTTTGATTTCTACTCACCTCTTCTTTTGTTGTGCGAGATCTTCCACGAGTTTCTCCAAACAAATTGAAGAGTTCTTTTAGAAGGCTCAAAGTTTAAGTGAGCTTTCGATTTGGATTTTCGGGTTGATTTACAAGTAGTCTAGCAACTGTTATCAATCGATGGGTTTTACCTCTTTGAGGTTTTGGTCGGTGAAGATTCGTGTGGACCAAGTCATAGAGGCTCTCCTAGTTTGGAAGCTTATGTCATCGGAATTGTTTAAAGGGAACACTGCTACTAAAAGAGAGATCAAGCATGCATCAACTAGTAATGCTTTTATCTTTAAATGCTAGGTTTCTTTTATATGTTTTATAAACCTAATAGCATCCATGGAATGTTTTAATCTAGATTATGTCAATCATGGCATTCTTAGGAGATCCTCAAGTTAATTTTAAGTTTTTGAATTTCCTCCTTGCAACCTATGCATGTTCAATTACTGTCTTGATTAACCAACAAAGCATATGTTTGAGCATCCACCATATTTGTGTCATTATCATCGTTAAAATTTGGGGGGTAATCCAAGTCATTCCCATCACTACCATCACTCGGGATGTCGGTTATCTCTATATTTCGAGGATAATCACCCCTTTCCTTATATGGGCACATCGGGAGAAGCTTTGTCATAAATGTTAGACATGATGTATGCCTTACAGGTAATTAGGGTGATATATCTTAATTAGTTATAATGTACAAACTGTTTCAGATTTTTATTAATAATAATTAAGGCATCTTTGTTATTTATCAGTGCTTTTATTTATTTATGTATGTCACTGGTATCATATATGTATAGTATTATGTATATGCACATTGATAAGATAAAGTTCATGACTACATAATAGTGTAAAAGTCCAAGGATATAATGGGAGCAATGTGGTGTGAGAACTACACATACATGTTACTATGAATAGTATAAATATCCCTAGTCATAGTTTTATTGAGACTCGACATTAATGGAATAGACAGACTAGCATGTGTAGGCTTACTCCTTGGATTAGATCCTAGCAACCGATCTTACGAACTGAAGGTGGTACCTTGAGTTAACACATGAATGTAGAATGCTATAAGATAGACACTCGAAAATAACTATATTCATGTGTTGGTGTTATGTCTTACTACAGTAACACTACAAGTATCCTCAGACCTGAGATACTAGTTACCTTATGTAGAAGTTACTATACTTTGGGTCGTACTTATTCATACCCTGGCGATCAGGTGATTACAAGTATAGTGATGATCATATATTGGTAAGCCAAGTAGTCAATATGGGAGCCATCGCTCCTGATATAGTGATATAATGGGAGATGTACATTAGGGCCCCTTGTTGAAGTAACACACTCATAAACCTCTTATCATAGTATAAAATTGATAGAACGGGTTTCTAGTTAATCTTGATACATTATAGCTAGTGCTCTTCATGAATAAGTCTAATTCCAGTATAGCTACGACTATTCATGAGATGACACTCAATCCGAGCTCAATAAACTAGATGGTACTTAACTTGATGGAAGGAGTGTATTATATTGGTTACTACTACAGAATAGGATCAAGTCACATGCACGTAACATTCCATGTATCGGGGGATCATACGGCTTTACTAGAAAGCCCATTTGATCATCTAGAGCTATTGGGTTCCATATCAATCTGGAACATTGAGCCTAAAGGTTCCCAGATTAGAAGCCAAGTTTAGATTAACCTCTAGCGGCTCTATATTTTGGGATCCTACGAGGTTACATACTTTGGGTCTTTATTAGACTAAGTAAAGAACCTATAGAGTAGGTCTATGCTGAGAATATTTGTTTGTCGAATTCGTTAGAAGAATTATTAATTGGTTGGACAAATTTACTAATTAAAGGGAATACAGAGAAAATAGGGAAAAGTGCATGGAGCAGAGTAAGGGAATTTTTCCCATTACAAGTGGGCCCCAACGGGATGATTTGGGTGGGGCATGCACGACTACCACGTGAGTTGAAAAGCAAACGGGCCGCTAGCACGGGGTAAGCGTGTACGCTAGCGCATTGCAAGCCCACAAGATTGGACATGTGGGAAGGCCCGCAAGCCCATACTTGAGGCACAAGGCAAGCCCTCTAGGGCTTACCTTGTGGAGGCAACCGCGGCATAGCCCGCTAATCCAAGTGATCCGCGCGGCTAACCTACTTGTGGGATGGGAATATTCCCATCCCACATTGTATTTTAGGGGCAGTCAACCACTCCCCCTTTTCCTATAAATAGGCATCCCCGTTCTCTCTTTATTTGACACACATCAGCTCAATTTTTCTCTCTGAGTTCGACATCTCTTTCTTCATGTGTTATGTGAGATCCTTCACGAGTTTCTCCAAACAATGAAGAATTCTTTAGAAGGCTCTTTCTATATGAAGTGAGCCTTCTCAGTTTATATTTTCTGGTTGGTCTTCGAGAGGTCTATCAACTGCTATCTACTAATGGTTTCTACCTCAATGATGTTTTAATCGGTGAAGATCCATGTGGATCAATCATAGAGGTTATCCTAGTTTGGAGGCTCGTGCTAACAAAGTTCTGCCGAATTGCTATAAGGGATGCCTCAACAAAAAGAAAAGAGAAGCACACACCAACTGGTAATTTTCTAAACTTAGATGCTAGGTTTCTTTTATAAGTTTTATGAACCTATCAGCATCTATGGAATGTTTAACTTAGATTATATCAATCATGGCATGCTTAGTAGATCCTTTAGGTTAATTTTATGTTTTGAAATTCACCTTGAAACTTTGCATGTTCAATCACTATCTTGATTAACCAGCAGTGGTATCAGAGCCTGTCTTATGCTACGCATAATTGATTATAATATGTTAAAATGATATTTCTATGAATTGATTAAAGTATGCTATGCATGACTTAGGTTTCAATTCATGTTATAGAAAATGATATGATTACTAGATTAAGGTTTTTCTCAAACTTAGTCAAGGTGATTGTGAGTGAACGACAAGGTGATTATGCATGATTCACATATGTGCGGAAAGTAGTAAATCCATACACAAAGCAGTAAATAAATGTGGAAAAGTGAAGATTAAAGGTTGCATAATCTCGGGGGATGCAACCGCTTGGCTAATCTATTAATTACATTTCCCAAAAATAATATTTGCAATACTCGAAGAAAAATAAAATCCTAAGCATACATATCTAACCTACATGCACAAAGGTTAGCACGAGATATATAGTACAACATGGATATTTACATGTTTGATTGATTTGATTTTGAGAAGACCCATGAGACCTAATTAAAACATTGACGATTTAAAGTTCTTATTTAGAAATAAAACAATTTATTTTATTTACAAGTATATTGATCATATTTATTTAGTGAAAATGATCGCATGGAAAAAGGTAAAGTCTGTTATCCAAGAATAATTTGTATTCCCTTCGTAGGGGTATTCTAACATGAATTTTCATTAATAAAGAAATTACAAATGAAGAAAGAAAATTAAAACATTTACAGTAATAATAAAAATTCTAGGTCCACAATTAAAATCAGAAGAAGAAGCAGTACATGATGAGCACAGAATTCGCAGTTTTAGGAACTCAGAGGCTTACCCTTTCGACATGAATCCACTTCGGTGTATCCGTATGATCCCCGGGAGCATTCCTCAATTTTTTTCAGTTGTGTTTGTGTGGAAAATAATTGTTTATTTATCCAAAAGATAATCAGACTCGGGCACTAAATTTGTTTTAGGCCCTAGAATATCTGAGGATTTTTGTGGAAAAAGATGAAAAAAAATGATGGAGAAAATTTGGTTTGAAAATAATAAAGTTAAACATCCAAATGTGTTTTGGATCCAAAAATAATCAAAGAAAAAAGTAAAGAAAATGGAGAAAAAGTCGGAATTATTTCTGTAGAAAAAATATTATTTTTTATGCAAAAATTTTTGTGTCGTTGTCAAGAGAAAACTATATTTTTGTGTATTTTTTTAGGTCCCGAATATTGAATATTCCACGAATATTTATAGGTGAAAAAACTCGAAAAATCCAAAAGGAAACATCTTCCGGCGACTCGGCAAAGTTCTGGCGAGGCTCGCCAAAAATTATGGCGAGCCTCGCTAGAACTTCTGACAAGGTTCGCCGGATTTCGGCGAACCTCGCCAGAACTTCCGGCGAGGCTTGCCGGATTCCGACAAGCGATTCCCGATTTATTTTTTATATATATTTTTAATTTTTTTAATTTTTAATTTTATAAAAATATAAATAAATTAATTATTACCAAAATCCATTTTTTAAGTCTTAAAAAAAATAATTTAAGTCCTTAAAATAAATTGGTGACGAGGAACATTCCCATTTGAAGATTTTCAGATAATCGAAAATTGTGTGAATCGAGGATAAAAATTCCGAAAAGCCATTATCATTGAACACGCGTGCTGGTACAAAATCTCGTGCTCACAACTGCCCCTCGTGTGATCATCGCTGGTTGTATAACTAGTATGATCACATGAAATGGAGCAGAGGGATTGAGAATATACCTAACGGGTGCGGCTGGTGGTATCTTTTTCCCTGATTGGTGATGATGTGAGCCTTTCTTTCTAGCGTCATGTCCTCCTGGGATTGTCCATTTCTTTCTTTGAAATCCCTTGGTGCTTGATGCCCCTTGCGGGCGGGTCGATCGTTTCTTTCTATGGCATCCCTGTAATAACTAGCAACTGTTTCCTTCTTTGGTTACGATTATCATGTGCCCTTTGGAATGATTGGGGATAGGTGCCTGAATTAATTTCAAAGGTGATTTTGACTTGTTCCCTGTGACAAATCGGAGGAAATTATAATGTTAATACATTTTATGATGAATGTTTTAATTATTTGATTGAGTTTATGCGAAGCAAAAATTTTTTCCCCTTCAATAAAAAATTAAAACATGATGAATAACTGACTTTAATGAAAATTCGGGGATGTCCTGAAGACTGCTCCGTTATTTTAGGAGGCTTTTGTGATGCAATGTTGACTGTTGGCTTGAGTGGGCCATCGTGTTTCTTAGTGTTTGTAGGTTCTTCAAGAGGAGGTGGAGTTTCTTGTTCATTGGGACGGTGTTACCCTAGTTTGGCATCGTCTTTACCTGTAAATGACGTGATGTGAATATAATGTATGCATGATTTTATGCATGAATAATATTTATCATATGATGATGTTCGTCTGTTGTAGGTGTTGTGGGCTTCTTTCATTGAAGAGCCTTCTCTTATGCTGGTGCATGGGTACCCCTAGGATTTATTTTATTAGGGATTCCATAGATGACTTCCTTAGAGTGATGACCATGGGTTCGTTGAATCAGATTCAAGTTCAGAGCTTGGATTTAGTTTGAGGAGTGTATGGATGAGTCGTTGATTTGTATTGTGTCGGCAATGATCGCTTGGAAACCGTTTGCTTAAAGTATTGGAGGTATAAAATGCCACATACCGTTTTGAGGAAGAGATGATGAATTTGAAATTTCTTTGGTCCTAAGTTTTGCATAGATCACCCTTACGGGTTTTCAATCTATCGAATCTTGTCTTAATTTTTACCTGGACCACCCTTTCAAGTTTTCAATCCAGCAGACTCAATTTTTCTTTACTTTTCATTTTTTTGGATGTTTACTTGCAACATTCTATCATTGTCATGCAAGCAATCAAAATAAGCATATGCATAAAGCTTCAGCAACTGACAATTCATTGATGAACTTAACAGGGGTATAAATGTTTCAAATGATTTGAATCCAACCATTGATTAGCCCTCTCAGATTTTCTAACCAATGTGGTTCTCTCGATGTCCTAAGTTTTGCCTAAGTCACCCTTTCAGGTTTTCAACTCAGCGGACTATTCTCTTTGTGTTTTGAAAAGAGACCTTAATTTTTCCTCAACTAATAGAGTGTTAATTGACAGGCTATTTACAAATTTATTTTTGTTGTTGGTACTACTTTTTATCAATTTATTTCTTACACATATGCGTGATAGTAATTGTGTAAGACTTGGTTTATTTGGTAGATCGGTCACCATCTATGTCTACGACTTCAATTGTTGTCTCGTTCAACGTTTTTGATTGATTGGTTGGTGCTCATCCTACTTTGCTAGCTTGAGGTGTACTCAATGATGAGTATTGATCATCAGTGTATCCTTTCAAGTTTAATTATTCTTCAACGATAGGTGATATGTCAGAGATCAGATCTAATAGCTTGATTCCATCAATGGTGAACGATTTTTGTTCAATGACATTCCCTTCATGATGTAATGATTAGCCCATAAGTTTTGGTGAGCCATGTGATGGAGTTGTTGACGTGTTCAATGATGACTCCTTCTTTGTGTTCTTTGACGTTGTGCTGGTTGTTTGACCTCAAATTGCTTTGTTGACATTTTGGCCTTATTCTAGCTTTGATCATTTTGATCTTTGTTTGACTGATTTAGTAATCGATGGACATTTTGTGCTTGGTGATCCGTCTGTCAATCTTCCATCTTTGTAGGATGAAGCAAATGCTATCACACGTCATCTAAGTACATGTGTTTATCTCTCACTTTCTATCAAGAGTCAAATCATTTGAATTTATTGTAATTGTGGGGAATCCATTTATAGCTAAATTAATTTCATGACATGGTGTGTCACATGTGCTAAAAATAGTATGTATGTGCTTATGAGAATGCGTGACGTCATTGATAGGATATCAAGCAAGTAAACAAAGTTTAATTTATTCAAAAATTCAAAGGCCTCATGGGCAAAGTAGCTAACTACTAATTTATTACATCATCATCTTTCGATGTTAATACCCCTAAACGTATCCATGGATTCAAAATGCCCTATCCTATCTACTTTCTCAAACACTTCTTGATAGCTTGAGAAGATGTTCGATCCAAACTTGTTCCTGTATGATGGCAGTGCACCATCCAGAAGTTTGGTTATCATCTCCAATAAACTTAAGCGAGCTCGAAGCTTGACTTGTGTGGCCATCCTATGTGCATAGTAGAATTTGAAGCTCTCATATTGCTCTTACCTTATAGCCTCCAGATGTTGCATTGTGGTATCCATTTGGGAGTTGAAGCCATAATACCCCCATCATGGCCTGAGCAAGGCTATTCCAATCAGTAGCTATGTCCAGCAGAAGGTGTTTGTACCATTCATTAACTAGGTGGCCCAAGGTGACAACAAAGAGCTTACCCATCATCCATTCACTGACCCTTAATGCTCTCATCACCGTTTGATAATGCGTTAAGTGAGTGCACGGGTCGCCAGATCCCACATACTTTTCAAACTACGGCATTGCGATGTTGGGTGGCAATCTATCTTCATCCCCGACTGTCTATTTAGCAAGGTATGTGTTCATTAGGTGGCCACCATGAGTGGCCAAGAATTTTTACCATAATTCCGCCATGCCTGGTGTGAGCGGGCGACACGGAACGGCGGGCCGAGAGCGCGCGGAAATCATAGGCGCGGTCCACCGGGGTCTTTGAAAACAGATGAAGGAAAAGCACCGGGTCTGGGACCCGAAAAAAAAAGGTTAAAAAGAGAAAAAAGGCGAAAACGTTTAAGATCGGTTCGAACCCGAATCCGCCGTCTCTCAGTGTGGAGTCGCCACCTGGATTAGCTCTTTCCAGGAATTAGAGTCCTGTGAGGCTAAACGTCCGGGGGACGGCCCACCAAGACACAGAGATTCGGGTCCGGGATAAGTTGCTTATTTCTTAAGTGATCACAATATATTACATCTACAGAAAACCGTTTTCTTTTAATTGTGCATATTCGCACTTATGTCATTTTTGGAA
>CATIWQ010096038.1:0-35070 GCA_949673415.1 Euphorbia schlechtendalii | reverse complement strand
CCTACTAGGACAACAACTGGATGGAGAGTTTGCATAGATTACAGAAAATTAAATGCAGCCACTAGGAAAGACCATTTCCCTTTACCATTTATAGATCAAATGTTAGAAAGGATATCAAGTCATGCATTTTACTGTTTTCTTGATGGATTCTCTGGGTATTTTCAAATTTATATTAAGGTAGATGACCAAGACAAAACCACTTTTACATGTCCATTTGGTACATTTGCTTATAAAAGAATGCCTTTTGGGTTGTGCAATGCCCCGGCTACTTTTCAAAGGTGTGTTTCGGCTATTTTTAGTAAGTATGTGGAGGATATTATGGAGGTTTTCATGGAAGATTTCTCTGTATATGGAGATTCTTTTGAGAAATGTCTAGAAAATTTGGATAAAGTACTTGCTAGATGTGAGGAAACTAACTTGGTATTAAATTACGAGAAATGCCATTTTATGGTTAATGAAGGTATAGTTTTAGGTCATAAAATAGATGAAAAGGGAATTCATGTAGATATAGCAAAAATCAAGATAATTGAGAAATTACCTCCTCCCATAAATGTTAAGGGAGTGAGATCATTTCTTAACCATGCTGTATTTTACAAAAGGTTTATTAAGGATTTTTCGGTTATAGCTAAACCTTTAACTACTTATTAGTTAAAGATGTGAAGTTCGATTTCTCAGATGACTATTTAAAAGCCTTCAACACCTTAAAACAAGCATTAGTTTTGGCACCCATAATTGTGAAACCAAATTGGTCTTTGCCATTTGAATTGATGTGTGATGCCAGTGATGTTTCTGTTAGATGTGTGTTAGGTCAAAGATATGAAAAAAATTTGCATGCAATTTATTATGCGAGTCACACTTTATCTTCTGCACAATTCAATTACACCACCACTGAAAAAGAGATGTTAGCAGTCATATATGCATGTGATAAATTTAGATCATATTTGATTGGATCTAAAGTAATAGTTTATGCAGATCATGCTGCTTTGAGATATTTGTTTGCTAAAAAAGATACAAAACCTAGATAATTAGATGGATCCTTCTTTTTCAAGAGTTTGATTTTGAAATAAGGGATAAAAAAGGAAGTGAAAATACCGTAGCTGATCACTTATCTTGTTTAGAAAATGATAAGGGCCCTATAGGTGAAACTGGTGATATTAATGAACTTTTTCCAGATGAAAATCTAATGTCTGTTAAACATATTGTTAGTCCATGGTATGCCAACTTTGCAAATTATTTGGTTACACATACTTTACCCTTTGATATAGATTCTAATGGTAAGAAGAAATTTCTTAAGGATATTAGATCATTGATGTGGGATGACCCTTATTTGTTTAAGGTATGCGCTGATGGTATTATTCGTAGATGTATAGATGATACTAACTTTTCTTCAGTTTTGAAGTCATTGTCATTATAGCATATATGGAGGACATTTAGGAACAGCAAAAATCGCTGCTAAAGTTTGAGAGAGTGGATTTTGTTGGCCAACATTGTTCAAGGATGCTAGAGATTTTGTTCAGAATTGTGATAATTGTCAAAGAACAGGAAACATAAGTCGAAGAGATGAAATGTCATTGAAAAACATCTTAGAAGTGAAGCTTTTTGATGTTTAGGGTATAGATTTCATGGGACCATTTCCTAACTCTAAGGGTAATAATTACATTCTAGTTGCAGTTGATTATGTTTCAAAATGAGTTGAAGTTAGCACATATGGTAAGAATGATGCAAGAGTAGTTGCTAAGTTTCTTAAGCAATTATTTAGTAGATTTAGAGCTCCTAGGACCATTATTAGTGATGAAGGTTCACATTTCATCAATAAGACTTTTGAAAGCTTGATGCATAAGTATGGAGTACATTATAAGGTTGCTACCCGATATCACCCTCAAACTAGTGGTCAAGTAGAAATTTCTAATCGAGAAATTAAGTGGATTCTTGAAAAGACTATCTCAAATTCTAGGAAGGATTGGTCTACTAAGTTAAATGATGCATTATGGGGCTTACAGAATAGCTTTTAAGTCACCTATTGGTATGACACCCTATAAGTTAGTTTACAGAAAGGCTTGTCATTTACGGGTAGAATTAGAGCATAAGGCTTTATGGGCTTTGAAAAATTTGAATATGGATTTAAACAAAGCTAGTGAAAGAAGAAAGTTGGATTTAAATGTGTTAGAAGAACTACGTTTGTCATCATATGAAAATGCAAAGATCTATAAAGAGAAGACAAAATGATGGCACAATGCAAAACTACGGGAAAAGAAGTTTAAGATTGGAGACAAAGTTTTGTTGTATAATTCCAGAATTCACTTACTCCTTGGAAAACTCAAATCTTGCTGGAAGGGACCTTATGAAGTTATTCAGGTATTTGACAATGGGGCATTGGAATTGAAAGCTAAAAATGGAGTAGTATTTTGAGCCAATGGCCAACGATGCAAACCTTATCTCGAAAATAAATTTGAATAACAAGATGTTGTTGTTCTATTACTATCTTCACCATAAATCATTCCAGGTATGAAAATAGTAAATAATGATTATTTATGTTTAACATGTTTATTTTTCTAAGTTTTTCTAGGACTAAGTCTAAAAATCGAAGAATTGAAGAAGGTCGTGACCGCGACTATAGATCACGCTCGTGACATTATGCAGTAAAACCTTATGTTCCTATTGTGAAGAAAGTCATGATCATGACAAACCTTCGCGATCGTGACATGGGAAGAATATGACTGTTGCAGATCGCGATTTAACACCTGATAAAAGGCTGAAACTGCCATTAACGACTAGTTTGAAGTAAAAATGGCTATATTGCCTATTTAGACCAATGAGAGACCTATTAGAACTCTATATAATGGTTTAGATTGAACTCATAACCACCATAACCTTCTACAAAGATTTCTAAAGTTCTAATTCTTTCATCTTTATTCTTCTACATTCCAAACCTTTTTCAACCATTACTTCAAAAACCAACATGCCTCGTGTTAAGGTAGCCTCTAATAGAAGAGAAATCCTAAACTATCAACAAGAATATGATTGTCCTTTTCCCATTCGTTCACGTGAGGAGGGGAAAAGATTCGAAGTTTTGAACAAATTGGAAATCACCGGTATGATCTTTCTTGATTTGGTTTTCTTGGATACTTTAGGCCTCCATGAGCAAATGGGGATGTATCTTGCTGATCTTGGCTTAAACAAGTTTGTGGGAATGAGATTTCCACAAAATCGTGATTGGATTTTGGAATGTCTAGTGACATTCGATTTTGAAGATAAAAAGAAGAGGGTAATTCAATTTGGCAATCAAGGTAGACACTATATCGTCACAAGAGAGATGATGAGTACTTGGTTCGGGTTTGAAGTTGAAAATTCATCAAGCATGATGGAATCTTTTCAAGTAAATCAAGTTTGGGCACATTTAACGGGTAAGAGAGTTTTCGATCCCAAAAATTCTCCAAATACTTATTAAGGATGATTGTATTCTTCTACTCCACAAATACCTTGCACTTCGGTATTTTGTAGAGTAGAGAACACCAAAGCCCAAAAGAGAGATATGTTTGTTCTTTCTTGCGCAATGAATAAGCAAAAAGCGGAGTTCGTGGATATAATTTAGGATATGATGAAGAAGAATTCAACGAGCATGAGGAATAAGATTGGGGCGGCCAAAATTATCACCGCCATTATATTGGGTGCGCTAAACGAACTCCCCTATGTTCAACAACTGGGTGAGTACTTTCGATATATGGATGGGAGTTACTTGAAGAATACCAAACTTCTACAAGAGAACAATGGTGTCTATTCTTTCTACTCCTACTCAAACCGCACCAAGAAACTAATCTCGACTCATGAAGATTCTTCCGTTAGCCCATCTAATCCAACTGCTAGACGTTATCCAGGCAAGGCTCCGATGATTGAAGAAGAAGATGAAGATGAAGAAGATGAAGCTCTGGAAGATTGGAAGGAGAGTATGCAATAAAAAATTGGACAATTGCCAAGCGGAACTTGGGGTAAAGAAAAAAGATATGAAGATTCTAAAGAAGAGTAATAAATTGATGCTTCGAAAATTACTATCTTTCTTTAGAAATTAAAATTGTCAATTTACTCCTAGTCCCCTGGATTCTCCTTCTCAATAAAAATGGGTTTACTCTTTTCTTTATTTTTCTTTTTCAAATTTTTAGACTAGTTAGTTGTTTTTATGTTTTTCATAATTAATAAAATCTCTCACCATGAGGACATTGCGTTCTTTAGTGTGGGGGGGATTTGTAAAAATCCCAAAAATCCAATACTAACATATGTTGCAAGGTTATTTGTGAATGTTAGGTATTACAAGCTTGATGTTAGTGCAAACTTCGAACAAAATTTTTGTTTCAAACATGAGCCCTTCAGGGCACAACATTTAGCATTTGGCAAGGATGAGTGGTGAGTAACATTCGAAAGCAACATTCTAAGTAAGTTTCAATATAATTTCAATGCAACATGAATTATAAGTTATATAGTTTTAGTTTAATGCTACCGATAAGTTAGTAGTGGAGTAATAACTAGTAGTGTTCTTACTATGAGTTTTATATGCTATTCTCGAATACGTCCTATAAGTATTGAGTGTGTTTAAAGTGTTGGGAAACTATAGCCATAATACTTTGAAGTAATCAAAAAAGGATGAGGGTATTAAGAGAGAAAAATCAAAAGAAATAGAGGATAACCAATGAGTTATGCAAAAGGTGAGGAATGGTACGGAGCAGAAACTGCAACCATTCAATGAGTGAAAAAAAAGTAGCATAACATGAAAAATGGTTGCAAAGTACAAATCTGTACTTCAAAAACATATGCTTAAAAGAAAAAAATGAGAGAAAGTGGTATGGAGCATAAAATGCAACCACTAAAAAAAGGGGAGAGTGGTATGGAGCATAAAGTACAACCACTAGCATCCCAAGTTACCTAAAAATGCTTTGAGATCAATCTTTTCAAAGTGTGCTCCTTTTATCCTTTATACTTTAAACTATGCTTAAGAGAAGGAAATATTTGAGTGAGCATATAACGCTTATATGAAGACGCTATTCGGTTGGCCCTCCATTAAGAGCAAAGGTATGCAACTGGACTATATAAATTGCACATTACTAATTTGTGGGAAATTTCAAACACTTTACTTGAATCTTATGCAATGTGGGAATGTGGTACTCACTATGATAGTCTTTTCGCCAAATGAGGTACGAACTTGAATTACTATTTTATACACTTTTGTTGTGTTTACCTTGAGGACAAGGCAAAAGTTAAGTGTGGGGATGTGATAAGTGTATAATTACACTTATTATCACAATATTTTTACTTATAAAATGATATGGTTTAAAGTCATTTTATACTTCATATAAAAGATTTGACGTGGTATGTAGTTGTTTTTTATGCAAGTGCAGAAACTAGGTGAATCTTGGGAGTAAAATGATTAAAGATGGAATTCTATGTAAAAAAAGTGAAAAATGTGCAAAAAGGTGCGTGACCACAAAGAATTGGCTTAGGATCAAAGTTTTCAAAGATCGGCAAAGTTGCAACGAGAAATCATGAAGAAAAACACATGCCATGATCGTGACACCCATTCACGGTCGTGAGTTGTCATTCTTCACAAATAGAAAGTTACCAACTATTGTTCACGATCGCGACATGCATATCGCGCTAACGAATTGTGATGGTTTTTGGTCAACTTTTCTCAACTACCAATTACCGGATAAAAACGATCAACAGCCATCAACTGTCAAGCGCAAGACACCTTTTGGAAGCAGTCCAATCATGAAAAGGTGCCTTTCCATTGTAGATAATGATGAAACCTTGCATCAAATCACATTGAAGTGATGCAACCCTTCACCAATGGACATGACTCTTCGTTTGGATAGACGCAACACTTCACACTCTATAAATAGGACCATTTTAGTGGCATGAGGCAAGAGATGGAATATATGGGTAATGAAGAAAACGTGTATGCTTAGATAGTGAAAATTGTATAGATTTTGCTACGTTCAAAGTGTTAGTGAGAAAAATGTATAAGTGATTCTATTCTTATTTCGATCACTAGATATCTCCACAAATTCCAGCGATTGTTGTATGAGTGTAATTGCAAAGCACTTATCAATAAAAGTTTTTTTTCTTCAACATTCATTTATTTGATTTCATAAAGAATAGCATCCTAGCTAAGGTTCTGTACGAGTCGAGACCAAATTCAAAGTAGACGTAGGAATTGCGGGAATTGACGACTCCCATTAAAAGAGTGGATACAGTTTGATATACTTTAACTTTCACTTGCATACCTTAAAACTTTACTTTGTTTTCTACTTATACTTTTTATTTCAAAGTTTATGATATGTCTATGTATCATAACGAGTATTTCTTCTTGCGTCTCTTATATTAATGAAGTTATATACTTTTGAGTTAACTTTAAGAGTAGTTTCGAGGTTAATAAGATTGTGTATACTCACTGGATCTGTGATTATAACGCTATTTAATGAGCCAACATTTTTGGAGTGGTAACTTGCTAAATATGGCTATGTGAGAGCGACCTGTACTAAGCATAGTATTATTGTTATCAAGGTTTTTTAAGTGTCATTAATCGTTTACCCTAGATTTAGAAAAGACATTTCATGTGTTGCTCTGCGGTGAATTATTGAATATTTGGGCGTCTAGAACTGTGTTTGTTAAAGTTATCTAGTGTAAGAAATATTCTTGATGATTTTGCATATTTTTCTCTACTATACTTGTTCTTAGGGAATATCTATATAGTTTACATCTTCTCTAATCTGTTCATACATCTATTTATTCATCAATTCACCATTTCAAAACCCTAAACTTATTTTATTTTCTTTTGTTTCGTAACTCTAGTTGATCCTTAGATCCGAATTCCTTCCCTGTGGGATTGATGTCTTTTAAAACTACATTGCAACTGTATTCTTGCAGTTATCATCATTTTCCTATTTGATAAGCGGTACTGACAACAAGAGTTCATATTTAGAACTCTTATCTTATCAGTAGAAAAGTGGGGATCAAGTTTTTGACACCGTTACCAGGTATAAGTCTTTGGGATCAAGTTTTTAACCTAAACTTGGCTTCCCATCTGGGAACCTTTAGGCTTAGTGTTCCAGACCGATATAGAACCTAATAACTCTAGACGATCAAATGGGCTTTTTAGCAAATGCGTATGATCGCCCGATAATCTGAACATCACGTGCTTGTGACTTGATCTTATTCTAGAATAATAACCAATACAATACACTCCTTCCATCAGGTTCAGTACTATCAAATTTATTGAGCTCAACTTACGTGTTAGCTCATGTAATAGCCATGGCTATCTTGGAATTAGACTTGTTCACGAAGTACACCACTCGCCATAATGTATCAAGATTGACTAGAAACCCATTCTGTCAATCTTATACTCTAATTAGAGGTTTATCAGTGTTTCTCTTCAACAAGAGACCTTAAGGTACATCTCTTATTATATCACTATATTAGGAGCGATGGATCCCATCTTGACTACTCGACTTAACAACATGTGAACATCACTATACCCATAATTACCCGTATCATCCTGATCACCAGAGTATGAATAAGTATGACCCAAAGTATAACAACTCCTACATAAGGTAACCAGTATATCAGGTTTGTGGATTCTTGTACTACTACTACTACAATAAGACATGATACCAATACATGGATATAGTTATTTCCAAGTTTCTTATGGCGATCTCCAATGTATCACCCGAATACATTCATGTGTCAACTCAAGGTATCACCTTCAGCTCGTGAGATCGGTTGCTTAGATCTAATCCAAGGAGTAAGCCCACACATGCTAGTCTATCCGCTTCATTGATGTCTGGTCTCAATGAAACTATGACTAGGGATATTTAAACTATTCAAGTAATACGTATGTGCAGTTCTCACACCACATAGCTCCCACTATGTCCTCGCACTTTTACGCTACATATATATGATACCAGCGAGATACATAAATTAAACAAATAATAATGAATAAAAAAATGCCTTTGTTATTATTATTATTAATCTGAAACTGTTTGTACATTATAACTAATTAAGATATATCACCCTAATTATCTCTAAGACATACATCATGTCTAACAATCTCCCACTTGCCCATGTGATTCATGCCATACTCGTTAACATGCTGATCATGCTTAACCTAAGTTAATAGCATTGTTAGCCCATCCACTAGATTCTGATCTGTTGGGAAGTATTCTAAGCTTATATCCTTTCTAGCTACTATCTCCTAAATGAGATGGCATTTTCTGAGTACATGTCCATTTTTTTGACGAGACCATTGTTCGTTTGCCTGGGCAATAGCCTCGTTGTTATTGCAATAGGCTGCTATTGGATTTACAATGCTGGACACCACAACGAGGTCACTAATAAATCCCTAAAGCCAGACAGCTTGCTTAGCTACTTCTGAAGCAGCTATATACTCAGATTTAGTGGTTAAATCGGTAGTCATAACCTGTTTGAAACTTTTCCAAAAAACTGCCCCCCCCCATTTAACATAAACAAATATCCTCACTAGGACTTGTAATCATCATTGTTAGACTAAAAACTCGCATCAGTGTATCCCTTCATAGAGAGATCGCCTTCTCCATATACCAAAAACATATCCTTAATCCTACGTAAGTACTTAAGGATAGTTTTAATAGCCATCTAGTGCTTCTCACCTGGGTTAGATTGAAATCTGGTCGTGACACTCAACGCATGTGAGACATTAGACCGAGTGCATACCATAGCATACATGATGGATCGTATCAATGAGGCATAGGGTATTCCATTCATGTGTAGTCTCTCCTCTTATGTTCTCGGACACGCATATTTAGAAAGGTTAATCCCCGTGAAACATTTAGAGATAACCCTTTCTTGACTACTCAAAGTTAATTCTAGCCAAAACCTTGTCTATGTATGTACTTTGAGAAAGACCTAGCAACCTTTTGGATCTAACTTGGTAGATCTTTATACCAAGTATAAAGCTACTTCTCGAAGGTCTTTCATGGAGAACTTATTTGGCAACCATGACTTCACAGTCTGAAGTAAAGGAACATCTTTTCCTATCACTAATATGTCATCGACATATAATACAAATAAAATGATCACACTCCCACTAGCCTTCTTATATAGATAGGGCTCATTAGCATTTAGCACAAAACTAATTTCTCGGATTATCTCGTCAAACCTAATATTCTAACTCCTTGATGCTTGCTTAAGTCCGTAAATGAACTTTTACAACTTGCATACCATTGAGCCATCCTTGGATGTGAAACCCTTGTGTTGTGTCATATACACATCCCTATCTAGATTCCCATTAAGGAACGCTATTTTAACATTCATCTGCCAGATCTCATAATCGTAATGTGTCACGATGGCAAGGAGTATTTTTTGATAGACTTTAGCATGGCCACAGGTGAAAAGGTTTCATCATAGTCAATGCCTTCTTTTTTATTGTGACCAACCATGCTTTTATAGGTAATTACATTACTATCAATGTCAATTTTCTTCTTGAAAACCCACTTACATCCTATGGGCTTAATCCCACTTGGAGCATCAATCAAGTTCCAAGCTTGATTTTTGTACATGGAGTCCATCTTTGATCTCATGGCTGTAAACCATTTATCAAAATCTTAGCCTTTCATTGCCTCCATGTAAATCTTGGGCTCATCATCTTCCATAAGGAAGAGATGCTTATCTTCAGTGATGAGAAAAACCTGACCTACGCAATGTCGGTGTTACAATAGGCTATTCCATGCTTACACTTTCTTGTGTAATAGGTGTAGGAACAATCAGTTGATTGTCGGTTTGATCTTCTTAAGTACATAACTTATGATTGCTCCCATTAGCTTTCGTAAGTATATGCTCCTTCTCAAGGAATTGAGCATTTTTAGAAACAAGTGCCTTTTATTCCTTGGGATCATAAAAGGTATAACCCATAGTCTCCTTATGGTAACCTAAAAATAGAAACCTATCAGACTTAGCACCAAGCTTATTTGAACTTGTTCTCTTTACATAAGTAGGACATCCCCAAACTCTCAAGTGAGAAAGAGTTGGTTTCTTACCATACCACAATCTGTATGGTGTTTGATCAACTAATTTCAAGGGCATTGTTTTTAGAATATAAACTGCGCTCTCAAGTGCATAACCCTAAAAGGATCTGCTGAGTTCTACTTGGCTCATCATGGAACAAACCATATCAAGTAGGGTTTGATTTCTCCTTTCTTACAGTTTATTGTGTTGGGGTGTATAAGGAGGTGTCCACTAGGATAAAATACCATTATCCCTTGGATAATCTTGAAACTCTTGGCTTAAGTATTCACTGCCTCGATTAGATCAAAGGGTCTTGATACTTTTTCGAAGCTATTTTTCTACTTCAGTTCTAAACTCTTTGAATTTCTCAAAACTTTCAGACTTGTGCCTCATTAGGTACGGATAACCATATCGTGAATAAAGGTTATGAAGTAGACGAAACCCTCTAGTATCTTAACAATCATTGGACCACATACATCGGAATGTATTATTTCCAAGGTACTAGTGGTACATTGACCCTTTCCTTTGAAAGGTTGCTTAGTCATCTTTCCCTTTAAACAAGGTTCGCACGCCCTATAGGATTCCCATTCCATTTGGCTCAAGTCACCACATTTGTGTAACTTAGTTGAGCGAGTCTCATTTATATGGCTTAAATGACAATGCCATAAGTATGAGGATTTCTCATTATTTAGCTTTGATTTCTTAACAATGTTCATATTTACAATTTCAGTTTTAGTATCTAGAACGTAAATGCCATCAACAGATATTCCACAAGCATAAGGAACATTATCACGTTGAATTTGACAATTATTATTAGAAAAATAAAATCTCAAATCCCTCTATTGTAAAACATGAAACAAAAATAATATTCTTAGTGACAGTAGGAATATAATAGCAATTGTTCAAAACTAAAACTAGGCCACTAGGAAAACAAAGGCTATATGTCCCAATAGCTATAGGAGCAACCTGTGCTCCATTTCAACCTCTTAGGCCCATTTCCCTCTTTGTAAGCCTCCTTCTATTTCGCAACCCCTGCACAAAAGTACAGATATTGATGTATGCCCTAGAGGCAATTAGGGTGATATATCTTAATTAGTTATAATGCACAAACAATTTTGTATAATTATTAATAATAATGAAGGCATTTTTGTTATTTATCAATGCTTTTGTTTAATTTATGTATCTTGATGGTATCATATATATGTGGTATTATATATATGGACATTGATAAGATAAAGTCCATGACTACTTCATAGTGTAAAAGTGCAAGGATATAATGAGAGCTATGTGGTGTGAGAATTGCACATGCTTGTTACTATGAATAGTCTAAATATCCATAGTCATCGTTTCATTGAGACTAACATCAATGAAGCGGATGGACTAGCATGTGTGAGCTTACTCATTGGATTAGATCTAAGTAGCCAACCTCACGAGCTGAAGATTGTACCTTGAGTTAATACATGAATGTCTACGGGTAATACATTGGAGATAGCTATTAGACAGACAATCGAAAATAACTATATCCATGTGTTGGTGTCATATCTTATTGCAGTAGCAGTACAAGTATCCTCAGACCTGAGATACTAGTTACCTTATGTAGGAGTTGTTATACTTTGGGTCATAGTTATTCATACCCTGGTGATACAGGTGATTACGGGTATAGTGATGATCACATGTTGGTAAGCCGAGTAATCAAGATGGGATCCATCGCTCCTGATATAGTGATATAATGGGAGATGTACTTTAAGGCTTCTGTTTGGAGATACACACTCAAAAACCTCTTATCAGAGTATAAGATTGATAGAATGGGTTTCTAGTCAATCTTGATACATTATGGCGAGTGATGTTCTTCGTAAACAAGTCTAATTCCAAGATAGCTAAGGTTATTACATGAGCTAACACTTAATCCGAGCTCAATAAACTAGATGGTACTTAACCTGATTGAAAGTGTGTATTGTATTGGTTACTACTACAGATGCTGATCAAGTCATAGGCACGTGATGTTTCGAGTATCGGGGGATCATACACCTTTGCTGGGAAGCCCATTTGATCATCTAAAGCTATCGGGTTCTATATCAGTCCGGAACACTAAGCTTAAAGGTTCCTAGATGGGAGGCTGAGTTTAGGTTAACCTCTAGAGGCTCTATACTTTGGGATCCTATGAGGTCACACACTTTGGGTCTTTATTAGACTAAGTAAAGAACCTATAAACTTGGTCTATGCTGAGAATATTTAGGTTGTCAAATTCGTTGGATGAATTAGTAATTGGTTGGACCAAATTAATAAATTGGGAAAATTGGGAAAATTGCACTAAGCGGAGCAAGGGAATTTTTCCCCTTATGAGTGGGTCCCAAAGAACATGGGTTGTTTAGGGTGGGGCTTGCATAGTTACCCAGCGAGCGGGCTAGGCCTGCGCGTTCTAGCGGGCAGTAGGCCTGCAAGCGCTGTCTATGGTAGCTCTTACTCGGGCTTTTTGTGTAGGCCAACTAGTGTAGCTTGCAAGCTGGGCTTGTGGGAGAGTCCGCATGGCCCAACTTGTGGGCTAAGGCAAGCCCGTTAGGACTTGCCTTGCTTGATAGCCACACAGCCCGCGTATGCGAGCTGTGAGCGTGTGAGCCCACAGATCCCAGGGATCCGCGCGGTTGACCTGGTTCCCTATCCCACATAAAAAAAAGGGAAGTATTTTTCTCCCCTTCTCCCTATATATAGCTGCCCCAATTCTCTCGTTTAACGTACTTTAACTCAGCCTTTCTCTCTGAGTTCGACATCTTTTCTCCTCGAGATTTTGCGAGATCCTCCTTAAGTTTCTCCAAGTGATGAAGAATTCTTTAGAAGACTCTTTTTATTTTGAAGTGAGCCTTCTCAGTTAATATTTTCGAGTTGGTCTTCAAGCAGTCTAGCAGCAATTGTCTACCAACAGGTTCTACCTTAGCGGAGGTTTTGGTCTGTGAAGATCCATGTGGATCAATCATAGAGGCTATCCTAGTTTGGAGGTTAGTGCCAATGAAGTTTTTCCAAATTGCTCTAAGGGAATGCCGCATCCAAAAGAGAGAAGCACGCATCAACTATAATGTTCTTGAATTAGATGATAGGTTTCTTTTATAAGTTTCATAAACCTATTAGTATCTATGAAACGTTTTCAACTTTGATTATATCACTCATGGTATGCTTAGGAGATCCTTTAACGTTAATTTTAAATTTTGAAATTCCACCTTGCAATATTGCATGTTCAATTACTATCTTGATTAACCGGCAGATATGAGTACCACAACTAGTATTCAATACTCATGTAGACTCTTAGGGAACTATAGAGAAACTCTCTATCATAAACATACCTGAAGTAGATGTCTCACTTGGCTTCTTCTTCACTTGTTCAGAAAACCGAGCTCTCAACTTGCATTTCATTTCAGCACTTTTCATGGGTCTTCTCTTGACCTTGAAAGCCCTTGAATTTCTAATCTTTCGATCCTCTATAATAAGTTTATTCTCAAGTCTATTTTTAAATTGAATATCATATTGTTCCAACAGGTCTACCATCTCAGAAAAATTATAATAATCACCGATGTCATAGAAATCTATTTTAAAACTGTTATACCTTTGAGGAAGACCTTTCAATACAACTTGTTTTAAGGCCTCCTGATCATATGTAACTCTCATTTTCCTTAACTGTTCAAGATTATAGTAAACAATCATGGTAAGCTCAACTGCTAAGGTGTCAGCCCCTTGACTTGCAGACAACATGAATCTTTCGTGTTCATCCATCATTACAAGCTACACAATCAGAGACTCTAAGTCCAAATTTTTGCATAGATTCCCATACCTTGGAAGCGTAATGTTGACCATGAAATTCTTTGCAAAATTGTAGTCTATTTTGGGATATGGATTATCTAGTACATAATCCAAACCAAGGCTCTTGAGGAACCTTGTTACATGACATTAGTTTATTTACATGCATTTAATATAATGTTTATAATTAAACATATGATTCCTACTATTTTTTCTGACATTCAAATAGCCTGTTCTATTTAAATTCGGGAAATTTGATCCAACCAACTTTCCTTAGTAGGTAGCATCCATAGCCGCTCATCATGACCCCCGCTATAGCAGGTCAAGCCATAATAAGACAACCATGATTGGAACTTGTCCATTTGCATCCCATTCAATTGTTAATCCATTTGAGTTCTATTTCTCAAGACGTGCGTACCCGATTATACGACTCCTCAAATGTATCTCGAATTTGGCATTAGCTCCAATGATATGGATAACTAACCCATTTTGGTTAATGCATTAACCCCATCTAGTCTCATGACCAAACACATGTTAAGGGAAAGCATGTTGTACATGTCTTTACATCCGTTAATAAGGTTCGTATCATGAGTTATGACGAGAAGACAATCTATCGCCTTAATATTGTTGTAATGGATTTTATTGTCACCACTGGTCTCACCCTAGTCTAGGTCTTATATGATGCATATGATTATGATAATAATAATTCCGGGATATTTGGAATTATTAATCTAAGGGAACATACTCAAGACTGGTACATCATAATCATTCCATTATGCTAAGACTCCACATAGCATGTAAAACAAACAAGGTCTATGTTTAAGTTCTTACATCTATGTCTATAAGTTTTAATTTTACAACTTAGACAATGTTTGTAAAATCATATGCAGAATCCAATTCCCATACTAGAAATTAACTAAGTAATAAAAGTCCCTTAGGTACACTTGAACCTGATACCGATGGAGATTTCCAGGTAGGAGAGGCCTCCTTAAAGTGAATGAGTAGCCAAGTCCAATCCTTGCTAACCATGGGCACTTCGATTTGTTGTACCACAGACAATCATGGTTTAAAGATTTCGTTCTATAATTGAGTGAAGTACGAGACGACCCTCAATGTAAAGCATTTACACGTATGGTAAAACATTGCTAATTTATATGATAATAACCTAGAATAAGTTTGAGCAAAACCTTAATCTAGTTGTCACATCATTTTCTATAACAGGAATTGAAAGTCATGCATATCATACTTTAATCAATTTATATAAAATATCAATTTCAACATATTATAATCAATCATGCATAGCATAAAACATGCTCTGATACCACTGCTGGTTATCAAGACAGTAATTGAACATGCAAAGTTGCAAGGTGGAATTTCAAAACTTAAAATTAACATTAAAGGATTTCCTAAGCATGCCATGATTGATATAATCTAAGTTGAAACGTTCCATAGATGTTATTAGGTTTATAAAACTTATTAAAAGAAACCTAGTATCTAAATTAAGAGCATAACCAGTTGATATGTGCCTTTCCCTTGGTGCGATGTTCCCTTAGAGTAATTTAATAGAACTCCATTAGCACTAGTTTCTAATCTAGGACAGCCTCCATGATTGATCCACATGGATCTTCACAGACTAAAACCTCTATTGAGGAAGAACCCGCTGGTAGACAACAACTGCTTGAATGTTAGAAGACCAACCAGAAAATATTTACTGAGAAGGCTCACTTAAAAAAAGGAACCTTCTAAAGAATTCTTGTGACATTTGAGAAACTCGTGGAGGATCTTGGAAAAAGCTTACGAAGAAAAGATGTCGAACTCAAAGAGAAAGGCTGACCTGAAGTACTGAATAAAGGGGAAGGGATAAGCTATATATAGGGAGAAGGGGAGCTTAAAGCTCCCCCCTTTTCTAATGTGGGATAGGGAAAAACCCTATCCCACAACATGGGTCAATCGATCCCTAGGATCTACGGGCTGACCCACACATAGCTCGCATACACGGGTTGCGTGGAAACCGCACAAGGTAAGCCTTGGCTTACCTAGCCCCGCAAGCTGGTCCTTGCAGGCTCTCCCGCAAGCCGAGCTTACGAGTTGCGCTAGTGGGCTTGCACAGTAAGCCAACAAGCGCTTCCACTACCAATGGGTGCTAGTGGCCGGTGATAATTTTTTCTTGCGGGGTAGCCGCGTAGACCCCACCTCGAACAACCCATGTTCGTTGGGGTCCACTCGCAACGGGAAAAATCCCAATGCTCAACTCTATGCAATTTTTTCCAAATTCTCCTTTAATTCTTTTAATTATCAATTTGGTCTAACCAATTAATAATTCATCCGACGAATTCGATAACCTCAATATTCTCGGCATAGACCCAGTCTATGGGTTCTTTACTTAGTCCAGTAATGACCCAAAGTGTGTGACCTCATAAGATCCTGAAGTATAGAGCCGCTCAAGGTTAACCTAAACTTGGCTTCCCATCCGAGCACCTTTAGGCTCAGTGTTCTAGATTGATATGGAAACCGATAACTTTAGACGATCAAATGGGCTTTCTAGCAAAGGAGTATGATCTATTGATACTCGAAATGTCACGTGCTTGTGACTTGATCTGGTTCTGCAATAGTAACCAATACAATACACTCCTTCCATTAGGTTAAGTACCATCTAGTTTATTGAGCTAAGATTAAGTGTCAACTCATGTAATAGCCATGGCTGTCCTGGAATTAGACTTGTTTACGAAGAACACCACTCACCATAATGTATCAAGATTGACTAGAAGCGCGTTCTATCAGTCTTATACTATGATAAGGGGTTTATGAGTGTATCTCTTCAACAAGAGGCTTTAAGGTACATCTCCTATTATATCACTATATCAGGAGTGACGGATCCCATCTTGACTACTCGACTTACCAACATGTGATCATCACTATACCCGTAATCACCTGTATCATCTTGATCACCAAGGTATGAATATGTATGATCCAAAGTATAACAACTCCTACATAAGGTAACCAGTATCTTAGGTCTGAGGATACTTGTACTACTTATGCAATAAGATATGACACCAACACATGGTTATAGTTATTTCCGAGTGTCTGTCTTATGGCGGTCTCCAATGTACTATCCGAATACATTCATGTGTTAACTAAAGGTACCATCTTTAGCTTGTGACATCAGCTACTTGGATCTAATCCAAGGAGTAAGCCTACACATGCTAGTTTATTCGCTTCATAGATGTCCAGTCTCAATGAAACTGTGACTAAGGATATTTAGACTATTCATAGTAACACGTATGTGCAGTTCTCACACCACATAGCTCTCACTATATCCTTGCACTTTTATGCTATAAAGTAGTCACATACTTTATCTTATTAATGCACATATATATAATACAACAAATATATGATACCGATGAGATACATAAATTAAAAAACACTGATAAATAATAAAGATGCCTTTATTATTATTAATAATAATCTGAAAAACTGTTTGAACATTATAACTAATTAAGATATATCACTCTAATTGCCTCTAGGGTATACATATTGTCTAACAGTTCGATCAAAGGAAATGACTCTATATCTAATGAGTTGATCTAGGATGATAATTATGATAATCATAATCGATGTTGTAGTAATTTTTTGGATTGTAATACTTCGTGTATAACTTAATTCAAATCAGACGTAAAATAGTTACACACATTTTGTATATTATATTGTGGTTGACAATATAAGTCATTGTCATTTGTTTAGCATTGCTAATATGTGTTTGTTTGTTTATTTATATTTTAATAACAAGTTTTATGGAATGTTTTGTTATTGAATAGTTTTGGAATTATGTTTTATCATATTTAGATCTAAGTGATTTATTCGGTTAATTAAATTTTTGTTTATTTATTTTGTTTATATATGTTTTAAAGGAATTTTAAACAATTTAATATATTTAAACCTTTAATAAAACTTTTAGGATTAATATGCAATATTTGAATCTCAGATAGTTTCAATAATAATACATAATAAATTAGCGAAAGACTTATTATTAAATGTCATTTGTTGAGTGAACTAAAGTGCATTTAGGGATATACCTTATAGTTAAAAGAACTATATCAAACAATTAAAATACATAAAATTACTATTGTAGAAATTATGCAAGTGTTTTCACCTGATGAATGATGGGGTATTTATATATTTTGATAATGGGGTTGATGTTTACATTTCCTTGGAATGTTTGTATTCAAGTCAATAGCGATTACCACTCAATTGCCCATTATAATTGACTTAAATCTTTTCATACGTGTTTAGTCTCACACTTACTGATTAAAGAATATCAATAATGGATTCTACTACAAGTGTATTTGTAGCAGACTTAGGTTCTTAACGCTAGTTATTAGGTTATCTAGAGGGGGAAGAATTCAATGATTTGTATCATTTTTCATAGTGCTATAAGTGGTTTAATTGGTGCAATTCATGTAAGAGAGGCATGTCCAAGTTTGATCACTAAATTGAAAAAAAAAATTCTAACTAGTGATCGGTTCTTCACTTTGAGTGGGAGCATATGTGAAGCACTTAACCCATTCTTATAGAATTAGTTCATTTGATGTAGTTACAAGTTTCTTGGAAATGGTAGAAATTGTTCTTCTGATATCCAAGATTCTTCTTAAATGCATTTGGCGTAAGGAAAGTATTAAGGAGATAGTTCTTAAGAAAACAAATGTTAACTTACATTAAAACATCTAAAAAGGGAAGAAGAATAATGTAATTGGGTCTAAATCATTCGAGCATAAAATTAATAGGTATAAAAATAATAAATAGTAAAATCACAAAGGTGATATACTAAATTATCCTTATAGAGACGTTGTGCAATAGAGCACTAAGCCCAACCTGGTACACGTAATATATTCTAAAATGAATAATGTAGTACTATGCTCTATGTTGCTAATGAAATCTTATCCTTTGTGAATTATTGATTCAAGTGCAATATGTGATATGAGCACGAACCACAGTATCTTTGTGTACTTTCGACAACCTACATAAAAAATATTGAAATTTATATCGACATTAAAATGAGTTGAATTTCTATAGATTGACACATGTAGACTATATTTGCAATAAGTGCATATCCGATAGCTAAATGATGTATTGTATTCTCAAATTATTTGTCAAATTTTAAATTTGTGATATGATTTAATGAACAATAAGTTCATCTTTGAATTTTTCCAACGATTAAGTTTCTTCATTCCTTAACTGTAAATTTATGAGTCTTGTTCTTAAACAAATGGATTTTACCATAATAAATGTATATTACAAATTAATAAGCGGATAACGATTATTTTCCATAAACTAACTTTTCTTTTAGAAGAAAATGATTATATATCACATAGGCGATTATATCACATAAGTTAAGAAGAATATGTCATCCATGTGTGATGAGTAACTTATAATGATCAAATTATTAACCTGTGATTAGTTCCATTTAAAGGAAATCAAACTTGTAATCTATTTCAAAAAGAATAAGAACTAAAATCAATTGCAAATTAATCATTCTGATATATGTGATTCAATTAATGTGAGGGTAAGGCATAAGCCTAATTTTTCATCACATTAAATGGTGTCAATACTTGTTACGAAATCATCTACTTGATTACCCATAAATCTAAACCTTCTAGCTATCAAAAGATTTATGAATCTAGTAATAAATCAACTGGATTTGACTATAAAGCATTGGAACTGAAGTAGTAAAAAAGTACTTTTCAATTAAGCTTATAGTTTTATGTGATGAAGGGATTGAACATCCGTAGTTTATTCCCTATACTTTATAAAAGTATAGAGTTCATGAAAGGAAAAAGTAGATTCTTCTTCCAATGATTAAGTATATGTATTGAGCCAAGTACCTTATTAGTTTGTCTCTTTCAACCTATATGTGACATGGACTGGAAGTTTATATAATTTATCTTGGTTATGACATTAGGGTTGTATCACTTACTCCCACTCTACCTTGAAGAATTTTGGGAAATTTGATCCAAGAGGTAGATGGAGTGTCTGTTAAGATACTCTAACATATCAAAATGATATGTTTTTGTGAAGGAGAAAGCGAATAAATCTGTAAAAATTAGAATCACGAAATATCAATTTCTTAGAAATGAGTTCTATAGATTATGTGTATCAAGAAAAAACATGTCCTTTTATTAAGACTCTTGAACTTAATGTTTTAGATATGCCTTCAAGTGGAAGTAATTCAAATGTATTGGTTCATAATGATCACATTAATAAGCGTTCTTATTTCATGGGGGAGCTAAGAACTCAAAGTGTTATTGGTCCAAGTGGGCGTAAATATTTTTAAATCGAGTAAGCTTAGATCATTATAATATTTTTGACTTGACTGGGAGCATAGAAATGAGCCTAAAAGGAATAATTTTGAGTTAGAATAGATATAAGATATATATTTATGAGAATTCGGAGCCTAAGAAATTTATATGGAAAATTATTCGAACACTGAAAATTAAGTATTTAAAGGGAGATAAATAATTACATGTGATGGAAGAAGAATTAAGTTAACTTACCTGAAGGTCATAAAAATATTAGAACAAGTAGATTACAAATGTAAAGTAAAAGCATTAGGCTTATAGTTAAGGTATACATATATTTAAACTGATAAGAATATGTTATAAGAATATATTCTTTCCAATTATGAGAATTACATTTATATGAATTATTTTAACTTTAGAAGTTGTATCTTCCTTAAAGTTACATCTAGTAGGTATATGGACCTCTATTCTCAGTGGAGAATTGTAATGAGATATCTATATGGTAAAATTAAGAGGATTTCTCCCAAAGATTTGTAAACATGAGGTTTCTTGAATTGAATAAGTCAATTTATAATCTCATGAGGTTTTAAGGTTATGATATTTGGAAAGATAAACGAGAACCATTGTGCACATACCCTATTCATGAATGACTAGGTGTCAGGTAACTACATGATGTAAGTCATGGAAAAGTCTGCATAGGTCTTAGGATCAAGATCTAAATGGATGGATAAGATAATTAATATCTTTGTTTCTAAAATCTTGCACAAAAAGAGTTTGAGAAATATTCTTTATGCAGAATTATGAACCCATAAGTATTCTAATGACTAAGAATATGATTCTTAGTGTAAGTATTTGTCCAAAACCTCTTGTCAAGTGGGAGGATATGAAAAATGTTACATAAAATGGCATTACATATGCTATGTTATACTCCAGACCTAATATAACTCATGTTGTGTGCATTGAAGTACTATATTAGTTCATTCTAGTAATAGAGCATTGAAAGACCATTAAGAAAAATGTAAGATACTTGTGTATGACCATTGGTTATTCTCTAATGTATTGAACCAAGGAAATAGACCTTATAAGATACAAAGGTGCATATTAGCTAAAACTAAGATTGAAATTAAATTTTTTCAGTTATGGTCAAAGATTTTGTTTAAAAATATTGACTATTTATAGAGATAGTCAAACAATGAAATCTTATGCGATAGACCCAAATATCTTAGTAGAAATAAGTATATCGATATCAAGTATCTTTCAGTTTCAGACTAAGCAAGATAAGAAGAGGTCAATATGAGATATTTATCTACTCATTACATGCTTGTTGTTTACAAATTATGTCTTTGAAAGATTTATATGCTGAAAATATCAAAGAGTTAAATATGTGTAGATCATATTTATTCAATCACCTAATATTATACCCTTCAAATCGTGAACGATATTATGATAATATAAATAAGTTTTATTTTATGAGCAATGTATGTGTGTGTATGTTATGTACATATATTATTTTTTGTTCACAGCATGTCAGACAAAGAAGTAGTCCACTCCCATGGGTTTTTACCCTAGTATTATCAGGAGGATACATACTAGGATGAGATTGATTTTGAACATACTATGTGTAGTTCGGAACTTGTTCAAAATTGTGATTCAACTTGATGAGTAACACGAAAATCAAATTGTATAGATTGTGTTCAAAATTTAAAAAGGAATCATCTAAAAATTGTATTTTTTATCTATTTGGTTAAGTACCACTCTAGATAGTCTTGGTAGACCCTAACAGGTGCAAGATAGAGTGATCCTGATAGTATGCTGGTCGTACAACTTCACATCATAAAGAATATTTGATAACCTTGTACGCAATGTGACATGTCAAGTACGAGTGGGAGATGTTAGAAATACCCGGTCCCCCTATGAGGGGGTCAATTGGGTTAATGGAACCCGATCCAATTTGGTTATGTTGAACCAAGTTGATAATACCTCACAGTACTTAAAATGTTTTGAAAATAATAAATTATCTAGGATATTGAAATTAATTGAGTACTAAGTAGGCTCTTAATTAAACACGTTTACTTGAGTTTATGTAAGGGAAAAAAACTCAGTTTACTGAGTTTTAATTAAGTTATGGCTTATAATAAGAAAAGCTGTGTAAAGTTGAGTATTACACAGTTTACAAGATATGGACTCAGTGAAGCTGAGTAGCTTTTATTTCATAAAAGCTGAGTTCTTTGACACTTAGAGAATATAATGACACATATTCCTTTAACGCTATCTATGAGAGACAAAATATATCTTTGATGCTTTTTAGGAGAAAAAACACTAAAATTAAAGAAGATATTTCAAGTGAACCTCACAACAAAAATGTGTTAGTAGGGAATGTTGGAGATTCCTCGCTAAAGTCCAAAATAAAAGGGATCTTTTGATATGCGCCGTTTCTCAGTGTCTCCGCGCAACTCTGCAACATCAACAATCAAACAAATCACAAGTCTCCAAGATGCATCTCGAACGCTTCTTTATCAGAATGAAATTTCTTGAAGAAATGAGTTTTTGATGCATCAAGATTAATGGATTGATCTCGCGCTTCAACGTTTGAATTCTCTATCTCTAAACGTCCTAGAATTTTTTTCAAATGAACAAATTCGAAAGTTGTGAAGAGAAGAGAAATTAAAGATCAAGTTAGGATAAGAAGTTTGCAACGGCTACTTCCAAGACCTTCAAGTATAAATAGAGGACTGAAGCAAATGTTCAAACTTGGTGAATCACCTCGAATTTCTTAAGAGCAAAAATACTATCAAAATATTCCCAACATTCATAAATTCCAAATCAAGCATTCTAAGTAAACGCAAATTGATCAATTTGTTTGTAATAGAGAGAATCAAATCTTAGATTTAAAATTGTAAAAGGATTCAATGAGTTTTATAAGTTGAAATCCTTAGTTTGTATTTTTTTAATCAAATCTGAGTGAAAGATTAGGAAGGGTACCTAAATTGTGGTTTGAGAGGTAGTTAGAAAGTGTTGGTCCTTAGACAGCTTATAAACAACCGTAGAGGGGGGGGGGTGAATGTGTTTCTTGGTTACCTTTTTGGATTTATAAAAATATTTAAACCAAGTTAAGTTTTTAATTGCGTGCAGAGTTATGCCATGCTAAGCGGATCTAAAAACTTATATAGTGCTCAGCTTTGCTGGACAATTTATCTTAAATCGCTTTCTTAGTACTCTACTCAGCACGGATTTCTTTTTCAAGCAAAAACACTTTAAGACAGAAAGAATGATGGATGAGATGAACGCGATAAAAGATTAATGCAAAAGTAAGAACTTGAACATCTGTTTTATCCTAGTTCAGCCCCGAGCCTACCTCCAATCCCCAGATACCTTCTCCGAGCTTAAATCCACTAGTGATCTTTCCTTACTTAGGAGGATCAACCTTTATAGTGGGTAGACAGTTTTAGAGAAAGTACATTTCTTTCTAACTACTACTCAACTCAGTTTGGGTACCCTTCCCAAACTGGCACTCAAGATATAAATAAGAGAAAGCGAATGAATTCAACTTATAAATCATTGAATCCTTACAATGTTAAATCTAAGAGTGATTCTCTTTATTACAAACAGATTAAGACAGTAATTGTTTGCTGATTGCTTTAACTTTGAATTTCTTGAAGCTGGGAGTTTTTATGCAGAGTTTCAGCTCTTTAAGAAATTCGAGATGATTTACCAAGTTTGAACGTCTACTTCAATCTTCTATTTATACTTGAAGCTTTACGAAGTAGTCATTGAAACTTTTTATCCTTGTTTTTCAATTTCTCTTCTCTTCATATCTTTTTAATATTCCCGTTGGAGATAGATTCCAAGACATTTAGAGATAAAAATTTTGAACATTGAGGTGCTATAAAATTCCATTGATAAAATCTCATTTGTCTTCAAGCAAATCGATCTGATAAAGAGGCGTGCAAAATGCAACGTGGAATCTTGAGATTAGTTGACATTTCTAACGCTGGCAGAGTCACGCGGAGACACTAAGAAATGATGCATGATAAAGAATTCCTTTTGCCTTGGACTTTAGTTAGGAATCTCCAACATTCCATACTAACACCTTTTATCTTGTGAGGACCACTGGAAATCTTCTTTAATTTCAGCTCTTTTTAACATGAAAAGCATATGAAGAATATTCTATTTCTCACAGAACACGTTAGCAGCACAAGTGTCATTTATTTCTCCAAGTGTCAAACAATATAGCTTTTAATTAATAGAAGCTAACTCAGCATAGGTGAGTTGATATCTTTTTAAAATATGTAGTACTCTGTATAGACTCAGCTTTTCCTACTCTAAGCTGTAACTTAATTAATTACTCAGCAAACTGAGTTGTTTTTCCTTAAACAAACTCAAGTCAGCTTCATTAATTAATAGTATACTTAGTACTCAATTAATTTCACTATCCTAGACAATTTTTCATTTCCAAAACATTTAAGTCTATGAAGTACTATTATCTTGGGTTCAACAATCTCCCCAATTTTGGACAGATAACAAACTAGGTAGTAGATGAGATTAATTGAATAAGATAGTTTAAAGATATCAAGAATACTTGGAAAGTGATGTAAAACTCCCTTATACTGAGTGACTTCCCTTTGTTAGCTTGAACTCCTCCATACTTAGAGGATTTTTTTTCATTTTAGAACTTTGTCTTACTTCAGCTTTTCTTTAAGGTTAGTCTCTTTGTATGAGTTCTTGCATCATATTATCAACTCACAGCAAAAACATACATATAACATATAAATTTAAAGTTAAGAAGATCTTAACTTGGAAGGATAGAACATGTCATTTCATTTATAAAAAAATTACTTAGTCAGTTCATAAATTATGTTCTGAACTAAGACTAAAATTCTAAGTCCTATTACAAATGCTATCTATTACTAGGCACATGGCTTATTTTCTATGCTTTGAAGAGGAAGATCCAATCTTGTCTTGATTTGGCTTTCGTTGCTGCCAATGACGAGGCTGTTGATGGTGCAGAGTATGATATTGTGGTCACCTTGGAAGAGTCCCTTTATTAATATTTAACATCTTGAGTGCTTCTTCAGCTACCTTCTCCCCCATTGATATCTGTCCTTAAACAATTTGCTCTAAATAGACATTAAAGGAGTCTAGGGCAGCTTGGAAGTCCGCTTGATGGTCAATAATTTACAGAGAGATCTCTTCTTCTAGCTACTTCTTGCCTTTGGAAGTAAAAATTCTTAATCATTCAGCTCAGAAAGAAGTAGGTGATGATATCTGGATAGGTGAGCAATTTGATCGAATCCTTGGTATGCAAACTGTTGAAAACATTGAAGCAGAGCTCGGAAGTCTGTTGCAGACAATGCTATCTTTAGCTTGACCTCCTTATCAACGATCTTGAGGCAGATTGAAGATAAACACATCATCCAGCTCTCTAGTTGTCACCCAAGTTCCCTCATTCTTTTGCAAGTCTTCTACCTTGGTCTTAATGACATTCATCTTGGTGTGAATAATCATGCTGGTTTCTGGGCAAAGAGATTTAGTAGGAAGAAGACTTGGCACTGGTGTCTCAGGGAAGATTTTTCCCATGGTAGTGATCAAGAACTTCTGAGATGTTGAGATCTTTGAGTTTGTGTTCTTGTTGACAACTTTGCTGATATTATCGATCTTGGAATGAAGAGAGTCGAGATTTATCACAAGTTTCTTATCCATTTTTCTTGATCTTAGTTAGCAGCTTCAGCACTTGATCTTGCTTATCATCATAATTCATCAGGAATCTAGACTGGGTCTCTAAAAGCTTTGCAATGCTATGGCCTATGTCCTTGGTAGTCTTGACTTCCTTGAGCATATTTTCAATTCATCGATTGTTGCTCTTCTTGATCTTGGCTTTCTCTTCACCAAATTTATGGAGCTGTGTAACTTGAGTTTCCATATTGGAACTCAAGGAACTCAGCTACTCAGCAACAACATCCACACTGCCCTTTATCTTTCCTACGACTACGTTAGTAAGTGCAATAAAAGTGGGGATAGATGTGATTGCTGCCCCCAAGATGGGCTGCAGATTCTAATAAACTGATTAGGATCACTACCATCTTGTCCACCAATATTTTGGTGCCTTCTTTCGCTAAATGATTCCAAATCACAAATAAACTACCCTAAATCTTCTTAGACTCCTCGAAGTAGAGAGACTCAGTAGGCAAGCTTGTGTGATCTTCGAACTCAAATAGCTTAGCTCTGGGTTTGGAAGACAAGCCCATCAATTTTTGAGACAGTAGCATATTGCTGACTACTCCATCCAACTTAGCAACAATTTTGAGAGCTGGGAATTTCTTCCTTGCCAACTTCTTAATCTGTGCTAAGATAGACGCATCAGCCATGTCCTCCTACACTGGCTCTCTGCTAGGTTCTGGTACTTCACAGGCTATAAAATTTACTTCAATATTCTAATCACTTGAGCTTCCTTGCTGAGTGGAGTTCTCAGCATTAGGAACTTCCCTAACTAAAGGGGTTAGAGGGGTAGAGGATGAGTTTGAAGAAAGGGTAGGTTTAGAAGTTTGTACATTTGAAGAAGTAGAAGGAATGGTTTTAGTCTTTTTGGGAGAAATGGAATGTATGATATCTGTACAGGGTTGTGTTTGTGTTTGGATTTTTGTTTCTGTTTGGGGAAGAGAAGAAGGAGAAGTTTTAGTATTACTTACTGGAGAGGATTGGGAAGAAAAAGAATCAGGACTTTTAGTGGGAGAAGAAGGGATATTTACTAGGGAATTTTGGTTATTAATAAGAGAGGAAGGTATAATGACATGGGAATTTACAGTATAGGGAGGAGGAGAATTTACAGAGGAAGGTATTTCAATTTCTACAGGTGTAGGAACTGGGGTATTAAAGAAGAATTTGGTTGAGGATTTACAGAAGAAAGGGGGGTAGAATTCAGATGTACCTCTTGGTTTGCTGTTCGACCCAAGTGTGAGCACATGATTTTGTACCAGCTAGCACGTTCGATGATTACAACTTTTCAAGATTTTTATCATTGAATCACACAATTTTCAATTATCCAGAGATCTTTAAATGGAAGTGCTCCTCGTCAACAATTTATTTTAAGAACTTAAGTTATTTTTCAGGACTTGAAAAATTAGACTTTAGTAAAGAATTTTGAAATCAATTAAAGTTAAAAATTAAAAAAATAAATAAAAATCGGGAGGGGCCCAACAAGGCCAGCAAGTCAATTAGGCTCACTGGGACTTCCAGCGAGCTTGCTGGAAAACCCAGCAAAGCCTCACTGGGATTTTCAGCGAGGCTCGCTAAAAATCCCAGCAAGGCTTGTTGGATTTTTAGCGAGCCTCGTTGGAAAATTCCTACAAGCCTGATTTTTCCCTCATATATTGGGGCCTTTTTTTGAAACAAAGGGGACCCTAAAATTTTAGTAAAAAATTTTAATTTCTCGAAAGAACGATCTGGAAATTTTTTCCATCAAATCTTGGTTTGTCAAACCTATATTTGTGTGCTTTATCTAGAAATTTCCGATGACCCATGTAACACATCTTCTTGCTATGTTTCAAATAAGTTGAAGTGGTCTCATAATTACATGTTATATAGGCTAGATTCCCTCTCGTTCTCCAACCTTTTAACATTGCACATCCCGGATAGTTACTAATTGTCCATAAGACACTTACATGCAACATAAAATTTTCATCAACCAAAGAATAATAACTTTCCAACCCCACATTCTATAAAAATTTCAACTCTTCAATTAGGGGCTACATATACACATTAATGTTGTTTCCAGGAGAAGATGGACCTGGGATTAGTGTCGAAAGAATCAAATTTTCTACTTTCATTAATAACCAAGGTGGTAGGTTGTAATTGAAAAAAATAATAAACCATGTGCAATGAGTTATACTCATTGTACGAAAAGGATTGAACCCATCAAATGCTAAACCCAATCTAACATTTCGTATTTTAGAAGAAAAATAAGGATAGTTGGTATCCATCCTCTTCCATGCCTTGCCATCAATTGGATGTCTTAGTTTTCCATCATTTTTTCATTCTATTGAATTCCATCTCATAAGCTGAGAATACTCTTTGGACATAAACATTCTTTACAACATTGGTTTTAGTGGAAAATAACGCATTACCTTTGCTAGAATTTTCGAACTATTTTGTTCACAAGTCTTATTCACACCAACACTATTAGTTTCCATCCCTTGCCATTGAGATAAGCCACAATTTTGGCATACCTCTTTATTTCCATTCACCCCCCAATATAACATGCAATCATTGGGATAAGAATGTATTTTTTGGTAGTCAAGTCATAAATCTTTTATGGTATTCTTTGCATTATGAAAAGATTTTGGTATACTAGGAAAGGGGGAAAGCAGCCCTTAATATAGCTAGCATAACACTGAAAAAAGATTCACTAACTCCATGACTAAACTTGAGAAGGTAAAGCTCCGCTATGAAACTTAAACAAGAATAGCCCTTGCAACCGGGATACAAGGGTTGTTAGCCATCATCCATGATTCGATAAAACTTTCGTTCATCCTCATTCAACCCTTTGCGAAGTCCTTCATTTGTTTCTTCCACATTGACCACGTCCCAATAAGTTGTCTCGCAACATTGCATTGATATCATCTCCTAGTGGAATATTACTTTCACAATCCATATCATTAACATTGTTGTGTGAATCTAGACAAGAAACTTCATAAATCAATGGGGCATGATTAGGGAATGCACTATTGCAAGTGAGATGATCATAAAAGACATTACGATAGTGCCATTGAACATTTTGACATTGTTTGCAAGGGCACCTTAACTCCTCGTATCCAACGGAGTATTTGTAGGCAAATGCATTCTTAAGAAAAGCATTCACTCCGTTTATGTAACCCTCACTATATTTAGGAAGTTTCAACCACATTGTATCTACTACGTCAATTACTACATTGAAAAAAATAAACTATCTAAATGAAACCAGAAATAAACCTAGAAAGCAACTTCAGAAAAAATAAAATGAAAATATAGCAGAAATCTCGAACATGTAGAGCAAAATATAGAAAAGCTTGAGCATTTTGAAATTGCTGAAGCATCCTATCATTGACTATGTTTAGCAAAAAACTAATAAACTAGGAAATGCAACTTCTTATTCTCCAAGGGATATAATAGTTACAATCTGCTAGGCTATATAATATCCTAGAAGAATGCAAAAATCAAATATATATGAAATATCAGCCCAATATATTCAGATTCACACAATGCAAATATCAGACTACCAAAGATTATATGAAATAACTGAGCACTAATCAATTACAGTTAAACATGCAGATTTTCGTTATTTCTTCCATAGGTAGTAAACAAAGATTATATGAAATAATTGAGCACTAATATGTTGATTCTTTCAAGAAATTGTGCATACATCTCAAAGTAATTAACATTCTAGAAAAACAAAGGCTTAAATTTCAAATCGTACCTTCCTCTAACTTGCTCAAGTATTTCTTGCATTTTTTCCAGATAACCTATCTCAACATCTGTAGAAATGTAAAATCTGAATATGGCTTATTCCTCATTTAAATAAACAATAGCTGAAAACAAAGGCCTCTAAAAGAAACAAATTTAAATGTTATAAACACCTGACTCATAATTATAAAGCAGCCCAACCCACATAATCAAACAAATTACTCTCTTTCTAATCTTCAACAATGAAATCTACAACCCAAATCAAAAGAGCTGGTAATCCCTCTTACTGGTTATCTATTTGACTGGCCTCTACTACTATTATATGGATTTTACTAGATTTTGTTCCTAGCTTTTATAATCATATTGTTTGTTTTTGAGGTTCAACAAAAATTATACAGATTCTCATTAATTAATTCCACTTTTTGAATGATTTCCAATCTTTCATTTATAACATGCTCACATCTTGAAGGAATCAAACATGAGAATTAGAGAAAAAGAACTGTCACTTGTATCCAAATTTGCATCTCATAAGTTTTCAACTATATAGCATGTCACTAAATTCTAATTTCTCAGAATAACAAAGTCAGTTATGAGTTCAATTCATTCATTTTTGAAGATCAAATATCAATAGCCAAATTAGGCATTGTTCAATTCAATTCATTCATTGTTTCGAAGATCAAAAACAAAATATAATAATTCACTAAGCTCCAACTGATTTTAACTAATTATAGCCACACTAGAATCCTAATCGGTCAGGCTGGGTTGGATTAATTTGACGTATTGCTAAAATCTTTTCCTTAACTAAATTCAAACCGAGGGATAAATCAACTAGCACCACAAAAAGCATAAATTACAACAATTACTAATCCCCTTACTGTTACTAATCCCCTTTAAAGTTACTAATCCCCTTTTGCTGTACATGTCATGAGTATAGTTAAAGCCTAAATTACTAATCCCTTTTTGCTGGAATGTGGAATATATCATAACTAAATGAATCTAACATCTAAATTTACAAATTTTCTAAGATTGACCACATCAAATAGAAAACCCAATCCTCACAAAATCAAGGAAGGTAAGAAACTTAAGTTCATACATACCTGGTGTATAACCAACAGAGAGAGAAATCGATAACGGCGATGAGAGAGTAGTTCCGGCCAAGAAAGAACCCAAATAGAAATGGCAATTGCTGCCTTCAAAGGTTCAGCGATAGATTGATGGTGGCTGTGCAGGCTTGAAGTGACTTTGAGGCACCGATAATATAAGGGAGAAGAAGGCAAGAAAAGAAATGAGGTAGAGAAGACGGTTGTGAATGGCGGCGGTGGCGACTTTGAGTTGTAGAGGGTGAAAATTTAGAGAAAATTGACCATATAATAGAGGCACGTAGTGAAAAGAGCTAAAAAAATGCAACAACGAGATGAAGGAGGAGGAGGCGTCTAAGAAAAATTGATCGATTTGGGTAAGGGTTTTATAAGCTTAATTTTATAGAAGAGAGGAAAGTGAGATGATCGGTTTGAGAACAGAGAGCATACTTTTTTATGGAATAATTTAATTTTTTTTATTTTAATTTATGTCTAAACTGGGCACCAAAATTTTGGCGCTGAGATTCCCTCCCCCAATTTTAGCACTTTTTTGCCAACACTTTTATAATTGTAACAAATGTGTTATTATTGGTAGGCTTTTATCAACATTAACAAATAAGTGTTGCACAAGTCAATTTTGTATATTAAAATGGCAACACTTTAGTGCCAACACTTTGATATTTAGTTGGCAGAGCCCATAAATGGTGTAATGTCCCCAAGTTACTTGACTTGAGATTTTCCTTTCTGTGTTTTCTTTACGAGCATAAAACAAGCAGAGCGATACTTTTTCTGGGCTCAAGTATCAAACCTTACGGCTGTTGTTTTTTTGAGCTTAACAGCAAAACTTTTTCCCCACTGTTTTTACTGACTCAACAATGAAACCTTTCTTGTTGTTATTACTAGCTTAATAACAAAACTTGACCATTGTTTTTGCGAGCTCAACAACAAAACCTTACCATTGTTTTTACGAGCTCAACAACGAAACCTTACTTGTTATTCTTGTAGGCTTAACAACAAAACCTTATAATTCTCCAAATTGTAATTTGACGATGAAGCACACTAAAGAAGCTCTTTCTTTATGATGCTTGAAGAATTGCAGGGAAGATAATCTTTTGAAACTTGTATTTTATATCTCTGTTTGTAGTCCTCCAAATTTCAAACTTCAACTGAATGTCTTTTTATACTTGTTGGTGCTGTCAGGAACTAACCGTTGGAGAGGTTTCCTTGTAGTACTTCAAGGCAATGTCTTTGTAGTATTTCAATGCAATGTGACCGTTACCTTTGTAGCCGTTATGCTCCTCATCATCCTTTATCCATGTCATCAATGAGGGAGAGATTTTCTTCCTACTACAGAAGTGCCAGTTGTGGTGATCTTAGACTTTATGCATGCTTTGGAGAGAAAAACTCCATTCTTATGTTGAGGATGCATGGGCACATGATCTTGGAATTTGTTCTTGATATGTGAGGAGAGAGAAACTCCATTCCTCCATTGTTTGCTATTACATGTTCCTGTATAACATTTGTACTCTTTTGTACCTTTGGCATTAGTTAATCTTCCCAGATTCTTTATGTATTATAGCTTCTTCATTTTAATATATTCTGACTTATTAATTAATACAAATTGTATTTCATTATTTAATCAAGAATATATTTTTAACACTTTGTCTGTTTCGTCTATTTATTGTAATCATCAAAACTAGACTCAACAATCTCCCCTTTTTTATGATTACAACTCTTCTTGATATATCCTTTTTGAGTGGATGGTTGGACAGATAAAGTTGTTGCATGTTCAGGTCTTGAGAATGATTCCACTGTAAGCTCCTTTGAATATGTGATCCATTGATCATTAAAAAGTCCCTCGGAATATATGCTCGTGTTTATTTGATGCTTCAGGATCAATTTTCAACAAAGTGGTTGATTTTTTCTACACAATGAAAAATAAAACCAACTTAGCAGTATCATGAGAATATTTGAAATAATGATCAAAATTTTAAATCCTAAATATTTCATGTACTAATAATGTGAGCTTACAAACTCAGTATGCTCAAATTTCGCACTTTATTAAAAGCAACCATATTTTATAGTTTTGCAAACTTGACATTTTAATATACTTGAGGCATTATATATAACATGAATTTTTAAGCAACTCTAAAGTGATATCAAAATGTTAATGCGTCTCCCCTTTGTCTCCAGATATATCAACATCTTAATTCTTCTCCCCCTTTGAAATCATAAAAAAGGGTAAGGGGAATAATATTCAAAAATCATTACCAGTAAAAAAATTAATTTAAATGAGAGAAGAGACTTAGCTGATTATGGAAGTTTTGGCAATGGATTTCTGAGAATTTCACCAAATCGAAGGACAGACACATAGATGCTTGTGGTTCTAAGGACATAAAAATGTCCAGTGATATAATTGAATAAAGTGAAGTACCATTTCTTTACAAGCATGATATATTTTTTTTGTCACAACATTACCCCGGTCTTATATAGATATGTAGTCATCACTTGCAAATGAATATTATTGTGCGAGGTAAGCATATTCAGTAGGCATGTAAAAATAATCATCAAAGATTGTATTAACCTTTTAAAACTTTTCAAAAACAAAGTTTGAAGGAGTTTAGATGCCAAAAGCCAAAGGAAAAGAAACTATAAACCTAGCATATAGTCTATACCAAAGTATAGTATCACTTAATTAATCAAGATAACCATATAAAATTTAAGCCTATGATGCGGTGTATACTTATGATGCAGTCTATACTTATGGATAGGACCACTTAATTAATTAAGGTAACTAGTTAAAAGAGAATAGTCATATGAAAAGGATATCACGTATAAACATAGAGGGTATTGTGAGCGGATGATACGGAGCGATGGGCCGAGAGTGCGCGGTAAATGAGAGGCGCGGTCTACCGGGGTGTTTAAGTGAAAATAAATTCGTACTAGGTCATGGACCCCGAAAAAGTTGATTGAGAAAGAAAAAATATTTTACACCGGTCAAACCCGAATCCGCCATCTCTTAGTGTAGAGTCGCCACTTGGATTAGCTCTTTCTAGGAATTAAAGTCCTGTGAGGCTTAATGTACGGGGGACGGCCCACTAAGACACAGAGATTCGGGTTCGAGATAAGTTGTTTATTTCTTATTGGATCACATTATATTACATCTATAGAAAATCGTATTTCTTAATTGTGCATATTTGCACTTATGTCATTTTCGAGTTTGTAATGTATGATTTAATGCGCATGCGGAAAACAGTAAATCCATACATAAAGAATTAAATAAATGTGAAAAAGTAAAGATTAAAATTACACAACCCCGGGGGATGCAATTACCCACCTAATCTATTAATTACAATTCAAAAAAAAATTGAAATTGCAATACCCGAAGGAAAATAAAACCTAGGAATACATCTAACCTGCATCCACAACGGTTAGCACATGGTATATAGTACAACATAAATATTTACATGTATGATCGATTTGATTTTGGCGAGGCCTGTGTGGCCTAACTAAAATATCAACGATTGAAAATATCTTATTTAGAATAAAATAATTCATTTTACTAACATATATGTTGCTCATTTTTATTTAATAAAAATGATCGCATGGCATCAATGTGAGGTCTGTTATCCGGGAATAATTTTTATTCCATTTGAAGGGGTAATCTAACATGTATAATAGAGAAACTCCATAATTAAATAAATCAAAAAAATATAGAGAAGGTGGAAGAAAATTTACATGATACAACTAAATGAAATAAAAAATTTAATTAAATAAAAGAAATATAAAAACAATTCCTAGGTCAATACAACAAATAAAAGAAAGAATTCATGAGAAGAAGCAACTCTAGGAACTCAAAGATTTACACTTTTGGTGGGAATCCATGTCGACAAATCCGCTTGATTTTTGTGAGTGCTCCTCGTTCGTTTTAATTTAATTGGTGAAAATATGTTATTTTAATTGTAAAAATATTCAAACTCGAACTCTAAATTTGTTTTAGGCCTGAGAATATCTAAGGATTTTTTGAGAGAAAAATAATGGAGAAAAATTGGTTTGAAAATAATAAAGTTTGGAATCCAAATGTGTTATGAATCCAAATGTAATCAAAGAAAAATGTAAATGAAAAGGAAAAAAAAGTCGGAATTTATCTCTAGAAAAAATATTATTTTTTTGTAAAAATTCCTCTACCATTGTCGAGAAAAAAGTATTTTCTATGAATTTTTTAGTTCCCCCAAATCCAAAAAATGAACCCCCAGTTTATAGGAGGAATTTTAAAAGTTCCCCCCGTAAGGGAAAGTCTGGCGAGCCTCGCCAAAAATATGGGCGAGCCTTGAGTGCCCAATTTGATTTATATACATATTTTATTAACATATTTCGAGTTTTTAAATGTTTATTTAGGTCTTTAAAATATTTTGGACCTATATACACACACATGTATGTACGTACGTACG